>UZAF01020660.1:0-11433 GCA_900617895.1 Haemonchus placei | reverse complement strand
AACGGGATGGACTTCAGTGGGACATGTGTAGTGGGAAGAGATTACCCGTATCATATGGGTTTTCCTTGACTCGGACCATTTGGGTCAAATAGGTCTATGCCAGCTCCATACATGGACTCTTCGAAGAAGTTCATATATAATTCCGACACTATCAGGAAAGCTGAGGCCAAGATAAAGCCTTTGGGCATTGATCAACCCCATCTTAGGGGTACACCATTAATTCGACTTCCATTTAATATCGTAGTGACTTATTGAATGCGAATGTGGCCTATATAATGACTTGTGGTGGCTCAGCGACGTACAATCAGTGCTTTTATCCTCCCGAACGAGCCTGGTACCAATTAACCGACCCCGGAGGGATGGAAGGCCCGGTCAGCCTAGGCGGATCTCGATCCGAGACTCGAAAATGTAACCATGCGTGCCTGAAGTGCGCCACTTATCGGCTTCACCACAACCGTCCAATGACTTTTATCTATTATTTGTACCATAGTCTCGATGAGATATCCATTCAAAACCATTCTGAATGCAGTAAACAGGAATTCGGATGATAAACGTACAAATTCCTTGCACCCATTTTTCAGAAAGCGTTAACTGTTCACTTGATTTCATGGATGCAACTTGGGTGTGTGGAACAGGACGCTGAAGAAGTTCATGTCAGCTAGGATCAGTGATCCATCTTGATGATTGAGAGCGCCAATAATAAAGTCCTACCAATCTCTGCACTTTTAATGTTCGATGAGCACAGAGAATATGATAAATGTTGCAAATAGTAAACTAAAAATCTAATAGTAATCGATATCGAATGGTAGCAACAAAATGGTGTTCCAGTGAACTCAGCCTTGAACTTACAATTAGGATATTCCATACCACGATAAGGAAATGAGCGGCTTCAGAGGTCACGATAATTTTGATGTACCTGAACCAAAGAGCTTTCCCGCAGAATTGTTAAGTCAATAAGTGCTTGCATAAAGTAAAAATATGTACTCGTTAGAGCGTATCGAACTAGTCAAGCCAGTTGATAAAGTCTAGAAGGTGAGAGATACCAACAAAGTGCTAGTTTCTCCAGGATACCAAAAATAGAGTGAGATTTGTCTCGAAAGGTGACTCTTTCATGAACTGAACTCGTGCGTGACGGCTTACCAAATCGGGAAAGGTAGTGTCATCTATACAACATCGAGCACTTCACCTCTGACCAGCCCTGTGTATTGGTACTTTCCCTCCCTCTACATGCCACTACCTATACGACACATGTGAGAATAAGCTTGAAGAGAGGCAAGGGCAATGTTTTATGCCCGATAGTTTTTTGAATGCAAAAGTTTTCTCGATCAATTCGCCCCTCAGACATATGTGCAGGAAAATGCCCTCTTTGCTGACCAGAATCAAATCCTTCTGCCCCCAATTGCTCAATATCGACCCGGGGCTCATCCTTTGTATGATATTCGTAGAGCGACGGTGCTCACTCCAAAGAGGATAAGTGAAAGCCATCTGGGCAAGTGATAACTATGGTTTTCGGATGACCTCTGCTCCACCATCCATTTCTTAGAATGAGATTCTATCAGACAGGTCTACCTTTAATCATTCTCGGCAATTTCGGAGGTGTATCCGTTTTTTGTGTCAAAAGGAGCAAAACAGCTTGTTGTTTGAAAGAAGATAGACCAGTCGTAGGGTCAATATAGGCCTTCAGACAACAGGAAATGGCCACTGATTTGTTCGAGGCTAAAGTAACTCAAGAAGTCATTTCCAATGTAGCACTTAAGATCAGGACACGCCTGAGCTCCTCTCAAATCAGAAATCCATGCTGCGAGCTGTTGCCTAGCCTATACCAAAATTCTAGCCAGTACTTCTCGTTCTGATCAGTTCAAGGGGAATATTTCAGTTGATGTAGTTGCGATAAGTGGCCTTCGCCGGACACGAGGTCTGTTTGAGGCGCAAGGGCTTTGCGTTCGAGTGGTGGTGATGGTTGCGAGCCGTCGCTTTTTCCACCTTGTTCCCTTGCCCCCTCGACGACAGCTGATGTGCACTACGAACTCCTTGAGACGGCTTCTGTTTCAATATCAGCCAAGGTTTACCTGCATCCGTGCTATCAATATACGTTCTAGCCTACTTCGATTCCAACTTAGTAACTTACAATCTTTCGTCTATTTGCTCTTACTAATTACAGTCGGTTTCCAAGTATAACCTCGACTATGCCCTACCCTTGAATTGTAATTCTCAGATTGGGCGCGGCCAAATGGGGATTACCCAATATTGCCAACTGGTTTTTTGACCATAAAGGACCTCCGTATTGAATGCTGGATACGTTATTATTGTTTATGATTTTTTTTCTATTTCTGCACTGTCTATTTAGTAGAAGTTTACCATGTAGAGCTCTAACTTCTCGATGTGGAGGTGCACTTGAAACGATTTGTAACTTTTAGCTATTGTATCTTTAAAATTCAAGCCACGTGCTCCAAAGAAAGACTTTGAATATTCTATTCTCACTCTTTTCAAGAGCACCCTAGTTACCTTAGTTTTTCTAAGCTCTTTTGATCAAGGCTTCATCCTTTCTCATCTTACCACTTACAGTACTTATACCTTATTGATTAGTACCTTATTGATTCAATTTTTCATCAAATCCCATTCGACTCCTTAGTAACCTGAACATATCCCCTAAATGATATAGGATTCGAACATTTTCGTGATGCTTATGAACGATTTCCAAGGCACCCTATATATAGTATGAAAATCTCTTAGAAGGTTGCCGCTATTTACATAACCTCGAAAACCCCTGTTCGAGATAAACATCTCGAATTTCATCGTGTCTGAAACTGAAGCTGTTGACCTAAACTGCTTCATTCCATTGAATTGTATTCTTAGAAAAAGAGATAAAAATAGGGGACAACTGGCAATAAACAGATGGTCGTGGTCATTTGGAAGGGCTCAAACTTATCGATATCTGGTCGAAAAAAAGTAGTGCCAGGCTTTAGACACCAACATTGACTTGGATATTCACTGAACCTAATGATTCACCTCTACGACCCTTCTATCCTTGCTAGGTTTCTGCAAAAGAAACTGCACTGTGTGGTCTATCATTTGTCAAAGGACATCATTTTGTGGTATTGTAGAGAGAAGTAGACGTCCTACCGATTTCAGTAGGATTTTCGGTGCTTTTGAAAACCAATTACCTAGAAATTTGAGAAGTTTTGTATCGGAAGTCACTTCTGGATAATAGGGCGGAGGCAAAAATTGATGTGAACGATTTTTCGGTGACGTTTTGGGATCACATACATTCTTCCTGCGGGTCTGAAAAATGATAGGCCGCTACAGAAACTATGAGGCTTGAGGCTAGTTAAACCTACAGATATGAATCATTACCACTGATCTATTGGGAAACTAATTTCTCCTTGAGTTGAAAGGCCGATAAGCCGGGGTTTTCATTACTCAATTGCGTAATTTTTGAAATGATATTTTAGTTCCGATTTTTAGATTAATGCACCTTTCAGGTGTGATAACCCCTAAGAGGAACTGTCTGGTGGGAATGCGATAGAGCGTACCTTCGATTGCCTTTCATTTATGGCCTAAAAGGCTTTGGGTCCATATCGAAAAGGTAAATCGATATCTGAAGTACTGGTTGAGATATTCTAGCTGTAATCTCAGTAATAACTTGATGTATATTCATCTTCCAAATGATAATCAGGGATAGTTTGCAGAAAATTGATTTGTCGATGAAGTGCCATAGATGGACTCGAAACAGCATGAAATAAGTCCCCCAATGAAATTGACAGATAAATTGCGGTAAGGCTTCATTTATCACTAATTATCGCCTGTTATTACTGATGGACAAAGTTCTTGGTAAACAGGAAACTTTCTATGGAAATAAACAGATCCAATTTTTCGAACCGGTAGTTTTTATTATTATTTTGAAATCTGAAAATTTAAGTTTTCAAAATTGATCATACAAACGGCCTAAGTTGTCAAAAAATCATGAAAATGATTGGAACTGGAGTACGTCTTTTTGAGGTTAGCTCTAATTACTGCTATGGTAATACCTTATGGCTATTGATCTTCAGAATTGTGGCATTCTCTGCTAGGTAACAACATTCTGAACCGAAATAAGCGGTGGAAGGGGGAAGAGTTCTTGACCGAGATTAAATTCAATATGTTGGTGTTGGGCCTCGTAAAGCAGTAGATCTTTGTAGTTACCAGTTCCATGCGATTTCTAGGCCACAATTTCATGAATGGGTAAGCGACCCACCAACATATCAATCTGCACCGGTGTGAATCTTACAACTGCCTTTCAAAATACTGTCCCCATTATTTTGAAAAAACTTTACACCGTGCAACTACGAAATTGGCTCTTACCACTGACTGTTACAACCTGCCATTACATCGAGAAGTATGTATTAATATAATTCAAGAAAGAAATAGTGATGGGCAGCAGCTGCATGAGTTCTTGGGTGCATTCCAGCTGAAAGAACGGAAATGACAAATGATTGCAGAACAGACACTGCCGACAGAAACCACATGTTGCAATTTGCATGATTAATTAACGTCGAGCCGGGGGAGTACGGAGTTCGGTGCTTCAACCGCACGTGGATAAGCCGTGCTTATGTTCACAGGTTCGGATCCTGGATCGATATCCTCCTAGGCCAAGCAAGCTTTCCGTCCCTCTGGGGTCGGTTAATTGGTACTAAACTCGCCTGTAAGGATAAAAACACAGGTTGGTACATCGGATAGCTACCGCAAGGCCCTATATAGGATACAGATGCATTCAATGCGCCACCACGATTCTGAATGGAAGTCGAGTGCTGGGCGCATTCCTCATGGTTGACGCTATTGATTAACTCCCAAAGTCCGTAATCCTTCATCCTTTATGGAGAACTGTTAATCTGATTTAGTTTTAATATTTTTATCTTCAAAGATGGTTTCGCTGAAGCGTAAAATCGATATGCATCTCATTGTACCACAATGCCAAGTGTATACACTGAGACGCATATTGATTTTACGCGTTTGGAAGTGACCTTTCTCCCGTCGGTAGACATTCATACGTGTGGCAGCGGAAAAAATTCCTTCCTGTTGTTCCATATTTACGTAGTATTTTAATTTTGACAAAATTTGTGGTTATATCATAGATTTGTATTTATTTCTTCATTTGAACCTCCGAAAGAGTGTATCTACAGGATGATAATTGAAAATAGAATAGGTAAATTGTAAATAATGGTAGAGAAAACACCTTTCAAGGGCATCATGTGTGAATTATGTGCTTGGATGTCTTTTGGTTTTGATTTTTTTTTTTTTTGGAAAAAAAGGAAACGTTCCGTACGGACTGCACCCTTTTGCACTTGCCCGGGAAAATGGCGCTATCAACACCTGGCCGCTTGCTTTCTGTCATCCGATACTTCTCAATCGGATGCCAACTCGTATGTCATAACGCATGTGTTCGCACTGGCACTGAAAATATTATGAAGGCACTGAGAATAACTTTTCACGTTTTCCCGCTCAGCAAATAGGCTAGGGGCAAAAAATATTTTAATGGCTTGTGTGAGCAGAAATATTGCGGTCTGCAACGCCATCAAATTTAAGAAAACCTAGAAGTAACTTTATTCCATTTTTCAAGTGAGATATAAGTGGCCCAATTAAAAGATGAGCTGGTCCCAATACATCCACCCTGCGCCTGCTCCCTCCATCAGTCCTGACAAAAACCATAAGAAGAAAATTCTGATGTTTCTGGGGCAGAACTTTTTGCATACTGCTGGAACCTCCTCACCAGAAACTACATGTTCGGCTTCTCCATGAGAATTTAATTTGTCTAATTCTGTAGCTTTTCATTAAATAAATTGATCAATTCTCAATCAAATCTGTTGGCGGTCGGAAACTTAAAAAAATCATTTCTTTCTATTATTATTAAACCTTTTTTTAAATTTTGATAACATTTTTTAAATTTTACTTTCATAATTACTAATTAATTTGAGAACGGACTCCAAATGTGCTGTGAATAAAAATGCTGATCCAGTGAATGTTTTTCAGAAAAAACGGTACTACTAAGGGTAAGGCATTCCAAGTGAGTTTAACAGAGGTGGTATAGTAGCAAGTGGCGCACTATCCCACACGTATGGCCATGGGTTCAAGCCCCGATCAGTGGCCGCCTAAACCAAACAAGCCTTCCATACCTCCGCGGTCGGCTAAACGGCGGTACCTGGTTTTGCAAGGTTTGGCAAAGCCTCAATTTGTAGAGTGAATGTCTACTGCAAGTCATTGTATAGGCCACATCCCATTCAATAAATCCTAGCGATTTTCAATTCAAATCGAATACGGGGCGCATCCTTCAGATGGGATTGAGTAACTTCAAAAAGCCTTAACTTTTCATCCTTTAACTGTCCAATATTGATAGGAAAATATGATAAGCGGTGATAATTCATTTTGATAAATGAGAATTTATCGATCTACTAACACAATATATTCAGAGGTAAACTCCTAGTATCACTGTTCGCTACGGCTATACTCATCGCTATCACTGGATTGGCTCTCGTTCTGGGCCTCAGCAATGGAATTTTGCATTTTTCAGGTCAGAAGCACCGATTTTTGAATTTCTTTTTTTTAGTATGATACTAAAGCATTTTTCATTTTAATTTTTATAATACGTTTATTCTTGATAGTAATCCTTACCTGAGCGGTCGGAATTTTGAACTAAGTTAATTGTCTCCCTTTCTTCTATTTAAGTACACCAGCAGGGTAGTTTAAGATTAAGAATATAATAAAGAAAATAGACAATTCATAATCTTAAAAAAGAAAAGGGAAAATAATTTTCACTCGCTCCCTTTCTTCATTTTTCTTTATAGTTTACTATTTGACTGGTAGTACAGAGGATCGCTCAATCCCTTTTCATCCTGAAAAATTCATGATATCAAAGCCACTGGACTCCATACTTTCAAGGCAAAAACTGATTTTTTGGAATGTTCCGCCAAAATTACAGAAGAAAAAGTATAAAAAGCAATCCTCTCACTCTCTTCCATGCATTATTTTGTAACATGGCTCGGTCCCCTACTTCCCTTTTCGTATTGATTTGATTGTCCCGAACGCTTCTAGTGGGAATGGGAAAAGGGGGTGGGAACGTCAGCGATGGGATATATACTCATAGGGAACGGATTTTGGGAGTTCAATTATATGTGCTTGCCTTTCTAAGACTGAACAGTCGATGTGTTTGGAGGAATAAATGGCATTAAAGGCGCGGCTCACGATAAAAAGCTTACTGAGTTTCTCCTTTAGGAATACTCAGCGCCCCCCCCCNCTTAAAGGCACGTTTCACGATGAAAAAAAAGGTCACTGAGTTCTTCCTTCAGGAATACTCAGCGCCCCCATGGGTGGTAGAATAGACCCTCTCGCTCCCACAATCTCGGCGCTTAGGGCATAGTGGAAGCTCCGTTCCTGCCGTAGTTCGCTTTCCCGCCCCTCGATCCGTGTCACGTTAGACGAGTGTCGAGACAATACAGATTGCTATTATTCGTTCTAGGACCCACGCACAATCAGCTAATCGCCAAGTGATGAGGCGATGTTTTTCTCCCATTCTTTTTTCCTCTTTTTTCTTTTTGCTGCAGCTATCCCTTATTTAATTTCCTACTCCTAGAGGCTGAAAAAGGTGAGCTACTTTTGCTGTTACTAGGGATTTTCTTGTTTATTTATGCTCATAAGTGAATGAATTTTTTCTTACCATTGTCTGTTATTAGCACCAGGACCCACACGCGCGCAGTGAAACACACTGTTTAGCTCGTCCGGACGCCCCACTCTTCTTCATTTTTCTGGTTTCATTCTCGTCCAGCCCCCTTTTTAACGGTTTTTCGAAACATTTTTTTTCACTTTGGAAACACCGATGCACGCAGTTTCTTCACCTCAGTCGCACTAGTTTCGAACTTGTCTTCCATTTTTCACCATAATCTGGATTACCCGAAATTATGTGAACGGTGCCTTTAAGAGAAATTGTACTTACTCCTATATAACTCATTTATTTATTTATTTATTTGATTTTATCTTCTTATTTTTTATTTATTATTTGCATACCCTCTATAATTACTCGATTACTTTACACAGCATGGTAAGCCGCGGAACGAGGTTCTAGCAAAATGACTGCATGATGGCCATATCTGAGATCTAAATCAGAAGCAACAGCAAGGGATTTACCGTTACAAAAATACCTTACCCCTTGAAGGCTTTGCGTTTTTAGGCAATCCCAATTGTACCCGTTTTCATCCAAGAACTTCGACTTCGACCTGTTCGACAAGCTCATCTCAACAAGAATCCTTGTGCCTATCACAGAAATGCATTAGATTAGGTGAGTTTCTGGTTCCCTTCTTTCCACTTCCCCTTTCCTTTTATTTCCTTTCTTTTTTCCTGGAAATAGCTGATGTAAAGCTTTTTTTCAGCTGCGAATTATTTAAATAATATGAATAGTAATGTGGACCCATGCAAAGACTTCTATTCATTTGGCTGTGGTTCGTATGCCATCAGTCGAGCAGTACCAGAACACGAAAAGAAGTTCAACGTACTTAACGAAATGGAAAAACGGCATAAACTCCTTTTGAGAGGTCTGTACCAGTCTGAATTTCTGAATATTTTCACTAAAAAAGCGTTCAGACATACTCGAAGGTCCTTCACCCGAAACAGAGCCCCTGAGCCTCCCTCGAACCTACTATAACTCATGCATGGATGAAGATGCTCAGGATGAACTTGTAAGGATGCGTACTAGTATCGTGAAATACCGTACATTGCAAAATTCCCAGACCATGTGCTTGTTTCAGGGGACGCTTCCAATGTCATCGCTCATTTCCCAAATGGGTGGTTGGGAGTTGCTAACAAATGCTAGATTTGATGGTGCTCACTATCATTGGGAAGAAATGGCAGGTAGGTTTTTAGAGTCAATATTCTCTCAGGCAAATTCGGAATCCCAAGGTGAAAGAGATCGAGTAGAGATTTGTACCAGGGGCCACTTTATGGGGGGCTATCTATCAGCGCTATCTACCGCTCCATCCGGCATAGATCAACCGTAAGAGTAAGAATCGGCATACTTGAAACGTTATGGTCAGAAGATTTTTCCGCCCGCAAGATGTTCGAGAGCGAGCCGCTCCCCCAGTGTTTACATTCTACGCCCTTACGAATGTGCACAGGCGGCTAAACATTGTACGCACTCTTCATCCTAATGATCAAATACCAACTAAGTAGTACAGGCCTGTCAGAAAATAAGTCTGGAGACTTCAAGACTCAAGGATCAAATCCCACCCGCAATTCAACCTTGCAAATCTCTAATGTTCTTGGGGCATTTATTTACTTTGATACGGGGCATAACACACCTTCCGTTCAATCCTCCCGTGAAGAAGACTGTCCATCGCGCTGTCCAGATAAATTTGAGGTCCCCTTTCAGTCGAACAACGAAAGTACAGACTCCGAGGAAAGTAAGGCTCCTTAAAAGTAGGGAAAAGAGAGGTTGGACGAGAATACCAGGCGGAAATAGCATGAAAGGGGCATTCGGACGAGATTTCAGTTTTTGCAACTGCACAAAGAGCTGACTACATCAAGCCAGAGCTTTACAGAATTGTCTTTCATTGTCGCTATGGGTCATGGCAAGTTGTTTGAACTTCCTACAAGGGTTTCCCTGCGATCGGCGCAGCCTTTACAATGCCGGTGAAACTCGTCCGCACATACACCCGGGACAATCTTTGAGCTCTATGACGTCTTAATTAGGCCGTTTTCCGACCTGATAGCGCCAGATATAGTGTACGAGGGAGCCTCAGATCCATCCTATGGGGAAATCTCAGAAACCAATTATATCGTAAACTGTGCCTTTGACGTGAGCAGCAGTGTCTCTTATCTTCGTCCGTTGTTGTAGCTCGAAACTCCGGATTCCTCTCTGCGCTTGCGTATAACGTTGAATTCCGAGCATCCTATAGTGCGTTGAATGACCTTCATTCCATGCTCATCTCGGTTTTCTAGAGCCACGAACATGTTTTTTAAAGCAAGAGCCTCAAAGTATAAACCCACTTAAATTCATGCTGTTCAGGTCGACTGCAAATATACGGTGTTGATGGTCTTGTCAAAATTTTTGTTGGGAGAAGCTTTGAAGACAGAAATGAACATCTTCTTATGGTTTGTGAGGACTTGTTCGGTTTTTTTTGCTAGGTATAATGCGACTGTTACCTTTGCCACTGGTAACCAGTAACTCAGCATAGAACCTCCTTGAAACACCATATTACCAGAGCGTATGGAAGCAGTGATGGCAAAGCTTTCAGTTCTGCCCTCCCGAACTATTTTTGGAAAAGAAGAAGTTTTACCGTGGAGCTCCATCCACAAATGAATACCTCTCATACTACAGGCAGTACATTAGAAGTGTTCTCGAAATGTTAGGTAAATTGAGCTTCGGCGATGTTCCTTATTTATAATGGATTTTTACAAAGCCTGACTTAGTTTATTTATAATAAGTTTTTACAAAAATTGATTGATTTAGTATGGAAAAAAGCACTTATTTATTTATTTATTTTGCATTTACGGAATGAATTATTTCCCATGGAAACATGGGTAGACAAATAGGGAACAAAATTTCCATGACAATTTACAGGTGCCGATATGGAAGATGAAGCTTCAGTGATTGAATACCAGGTGAACGACATCATTGACCTGGAGAGAAGAATAGCAAATGTGAGTTTATTGTGAATTTGCCTTGAGCTTGCTATAATTTCGAGGTACCCCTTCCCATTCAAGAGCAGAAGTTCAGGTTTGGAATAGTTCATCGGTAGTGAAGAAAGCGAGACAATTTGCTGATTTCGAGAAAAATATGGCTTCCCAACAGAGATTGGACGAGATTACCGTGAAGGGAATAACGTGGAAAGGGGTATTTGGACGAGTTTTCGGTCGTTCATTTGCGCAAAAAGCTGACTACATCTAGTCAAAGCTGCGCAGAACTGTCTTCCACTGTCGCTATGGTTCATGACAAGTTGATTGACCCTCCTACATGGGTTCCATGTGGATGTTGTAGCCTCTAAAAAGCCGGCGAAACTCGTCCGAGCATACACACGGGCCAATCTTTTAGCCTTTATAACTGCCTAACTAGGCCGCTTTCCGACCTAATAGTGCAAGAGTGCACTTCCAATTCTTCCCATCTCAAAAACTTCAGAAACCATTTTGATCGTGAACTGCGCCTTTAACCCTCAAATTTACCATCTGGGGTGCATAGTCGTTCGGTTCTTGATACACTGAATGGTTTGCCCCTCTACTAATCAAAAATATTGCCCGAATACAAGTCGAAGAAGGCGCTTCCTGCATTGCTTTCAGAGAGATAAAAAGTAGACTAACTCCTGAGATCCTACACGGGATCAGATTCTTGTTAGTAAGGGTGATCAGTAACTCGTTTTACGACTCAACATGCATTCTCAAATGATTCTCAGCAGAACCCAAAAACGTAGGGCATTT
>UZAF01020658.1:0-16868 GCA_900617895.1 Haemonchus placei | reverse complement strand
GGGGGGGGGGGGGGGGGGGGAAGTTGTAGGGAAGAGACTCGGCCTTCCCTTGCTGCTCTGCTTGAAAAGAAATTCATAAGAAGCACACTTCCGTGGTCTTGAATTCCTTCAATTTTCATTCATTTATGTACTTCGTCTGCACAATTTTTTATTTTTTTTTTGTCTAAACGGTGATATAAAGATCTGCCCCGGCGAAATTAATTGATGAGGGCCGGTTTCTGTGGATGCGATGTATAATTATAGAAATCAAGCTACCCAAGCGAAAATGTGCCACAAATAAACAAAGAATTGATAAAATAAACTTTGTCAGTCAGATTTCTGGAATGGACCGTGAGCCAATATATAACATGCACCTATGGTAATTCATAGAAAATTGCAGCATTCCCGATCAGACGCTCTCTGAGGCCCGATAGATATGGCTTCTGACAATGTGCCTTTCTAATTTCGGCTTTCAGAGGAGGTTTGAGCCACTCTATCCTAGTCTATCCCGAATCATCCCGGTCGAGTGCAGTGAAGATAATGTAGGTACTATGAAAGATTGACTAAACCTCGGCACTTGCCACCACTATCGTCGACCGATTAACTAGTAAAATCAAATCTGGGAATGATCAGGAAGCTGACCTTACAAAATTGATGGTGAAGCTGGTGGACAGAAGTCCAATAGTGACGACATGATGGATAATCATTTGCCAAAAGTCAGATCGTTTCACATCAAATATTGAGCCAAACAGTAACGAGTAATAGAATGACGTCTCGATCATGTAATACCACCTGAAATAATATTTACCATTACAGTTCTCAAAAGCTGTTTACCTTAGATTTTCATTTTAACGTTTTGTATCCCGATAATTGCGAATTCTCGTCAAGATCGCGCATGCCCCATACACTATCTGGACAAAAACTCAAATTCATTAGGATACCCAGTTATAGGCACTAGGCACGTGAGTGCGTTTTACGTGAGCAGGATATGGANCAGTTCTCAAAAGCTGTTTACCTTAGATTTTCATTTTAACGTTTTGTATCCCGATAACTGCGAATTCTCGTCAAGATCGCGCATGCCCCATGCACTATCTGGACAAAAACTCAAATTCATTAGGCTACCCAGTTATAGGCACTAGGCACGTGAGTGCGTTTTACGTGAGCAGGATATGGATGTAGGCTGTCTGGGCTTTTTTCAGCCTGGAAGTGGTGCCCCATGCACTATCCAGATAAAAACTCAAGTTCATCAGGCTACCCAGTTATGAACACATAGGCTTTTTTCAGCCTGGGAGTGGTTTCTTCTGTTGACACTTTACAAGAGTGGGAATGACGCTGCGCTATGTGATATCCAATGGGACACTGTAAGATTAGACATACACACCGAACCTTATGACCCATAGACTTTTGTATGAGGTAGAATGCACATCATATGCTGAAATCCCCATGCTTGTTTCTGGTGACATCCCTGACAACTACTAAAACTCTGGTGTTATAGTTCAAAGGCCACTTCCCTTTCGAAGATAATTGTGTTCAACGTACAGTTCAAGGCCGCACTCTGGCCAAACACCAACCCTCCATGTAAAGTGCCCCTAGAGCCGCAGAAAAGAGAGGATACCTAGACATGTACTCTCAGTTCTACCTTCATCATATCTACCCTCAGGGGAAGGGTTCTAGGAGGACAACACTCCCATAGCTTCTTGTTCCCAGAATCTTCTCACAGCTTTGGAACGCAGATCCGGGATTAGTGTTCGAGAGCACCTAGGGCGGTCTATATATCGCCTTTAACGGCCAGGTGACCTACTTTTCTTACCTTATTAGGTTGGGTTTCCCACCCTTGTAAGCTTGCTTTCACCAAGCATTTAAGATTGAAGTTTTCCTTGGCGGTCGATTCTGCCCTTAAAAAGTACCACAGGTTAGGAGCTCCATTCACAGTCTCCAGTCCTGGGTGATATGAAGCCCATGGTACGCAAAGTGACCCAAAATTGACCATTCAATGTTTTCTAAAGCTGATTAAACAAAACCAAACGTATGTAATTATACGCAACAAAGGAAACGATCAATCATTTGGCATTCATAATAATCAACATATAATTAAAAATGAATTATGGCTAACCATACGCTATCATCAATAGGATGGAAAGGGTAGCCAATCCAACATTGTTTGACGTCCCATAGCCATGACTTATTCCACAACACAACACATCCATAGATGAAGGCAAATGTATAGTAGCTGAATCGCCAAAAACACTCCAGTATCCGTTTTGAACGTGTCTGTCGAGCAAATCCTCCAGTCAGATGATTAAATATCTTAAAAAGAAAGATGATATCAGAGGCTTCACATTGAAGAACATGAGGATCTGGGAACGTAGGGATGATGACACTTAAATGTGAGTTATTGTATGAAATCATGGTGAGTTGGGTGGAAATCGTGGTTAAAATGAATGGTAACAACTATTCAAGTCTTTCGGTCAAGATTCTTTCCTCCTAGAAAGCTAGCTATCTCACAATTGCAAGATTGTTGTTCTGAAAAAGAACCACGCGATAAAGCTTACGTTGTGGGATTCCCAAATCCTCCCTCTTACGTTTGAGGGTCGAGAGAATACTTGGATGCTTTCAGTGGTCGACGAGTGGGTAGTCTGATCGATGTTCGCTTTTACCGTTACGGTCACTAACTTTATTGGATTCATCTTCAAATTGCGTAAGGATGTCATGGAAGGGGGAGGGAAGGGGGGGGGGGGGGNTTCCATTTATAGCTTCTGTCGGCTTACATCTCACAATTGGCTGTAAATTTATAGATTGAGCTGAATTTATGCAATACTACATACATACGCTCGCTTTATCTCTAACAGTTATTTCTGCTGCCTTTCCTTCATTGAATGGGGGGCTACTCCTCATGTTAGGCTCAAAAAAGTCGGAATAAGAGCTTTGAGAATTGACCGACTTATCAGGATTCGGTTCAGATTCGAAAACTCGCGACTTTCGCGACAATTTTCCAAACGGATATGAACTTTTCAATTGGCAGTCTAGGAGAACACTTGCAAGTTCACCATCAAGCATGCGGGTATCTCAGAAAAAAAAGGAGAAACTGCGAAATGCTTAGCCACGCTAGCTATCATATCACCACTTCCTATGTACAACTAAAACTGTCTCACAAGCGTCATGAACAGGAAGGTGCAATCGGTGGTCAGATCCTTCAACTCGACAGATTACATAGCGAAATTCTTTCTAGTACGAGACTACCTACAACCTATGTTCTCCCTACCTCTAACAATCATTTTTGTTACATTCCCACTTCAGCTGCAGTTAACAAAGCGGAGCAAAGCAACGATTTTTTTTCGTTCATTCGATTTTTTTTTTGAAAACAGGCATTGCGCTCGGAATGTTAAGAATGAGGGCTGACTCAGACTATTTACAGTGTAGAATCACCTCCTACGCTTGCTACTGGCAACAGGAAATTACCTCTTAGTTTTACATGTCACAAATTTCCCATTTGACCCTCGTAGACTTGAATTTATCACTCATTACATTGTTTTTTTTTTGTAAATGAATTTGCTCAGTTACCAGGAAAACTTCGTTTTCATGCACTTCCTAGTCACTGTAATGAAACTGAAGGCTAGCACCTCGAGCAGATTGTAGAGTTACGGTAGTAGCAGAAAAATAGTGAAGAAGAAGTGTGTAAAACTTCAAGTTAGAACCACGAAAATGTATGGTGAGACAAAGGCAAGGAAACAGGAAGCAGAAGAAAGCGACAATTTTTCCAAAAATTTTTCTCGAAATCTGATTCATCTATGACGTCTTAGGAGTCGTGCCAACAGAGCCATTCTCGTGATGGAGAAAAAAAAAGCCATAAAGAACGTTATAAATGACCCACCGTCGGAATAAGCGATGAGTTTCCATAGTAGCCAAGAGCAAAACCAAGTGGAACCCCAACGAAAGACTCAAAAAAGATCCTGAACAATTGTAGTGATATATATTGTAGTAATCTGGTACTTTAATATGATTGAAGAAATGAGAAAAATTGTAAGAACGTTGGGCATTCTCCCTCAACAGCCTTCATACTGATGTTGTTTGAATTCTATAGAATAAACCAACTCATTATGACACCTATTCTGAATTCTCCAGCTGCCTTTCCTTTATTCCTGGGCATACCGATCGATGATAGGTATGTAGATGAAAATAAATGCCTATACAAAAAGTAACAGTCCCTTATCATAAGCCGATGGGTTGATCGATTGAACTCCCTCCCAATAGGGAACTACAAATTCCGCGATAATAGTGTTCGTGGTGAATAGGAGAGCACTGCCGTCTCTTGGCTTAGTCAGCTATTGCTTCAACTCTTCAGAACAAAAGCTACTTCAAAGTTACTCCAAACAAAGTTCAAAGTAAAGTTCTAGAATAACTATTACCTGAATAAAATAAGAGGTAGAGCAAAGTAGAGTGGAAAGACTAAGTCGTAAAAATTGGTGGGTATTTGATGCCATTCAATGCCTCGTGGCAACCACCGATCTGCTCGCCACACGTCCATCCGTCACTGAATACGTCGTCCACCACCGCCACCACCACACTGTCACACTCGGAATGCGTCACAGCAACAGCACCGCCCACCCACCTACTTCGTCAAAAAGCGAGAATAGATCAGCTTCCGCCAAATGAGTACACAGAGGAGCTGTGTCCTGACAAAAAATGAAATAAATTGCAAAAAAAAAAATTCAACAATTGAGATATCGATATTGAGATGTTAATATCGTGACTAAAAGATCGAAACACATCAAACATGATTATTCAAAAAATGGCATTTAATTCGAAAACTAAAATCCAGCACACAGTTGACAACCGGGATACTTCCACGAATGCGCCATGCATTTCAATGCGATACATGGAATATGGATTGATGGGAACTCGAACGAGCACAAAATATGTGAACAAAAAAAAAGCTTTTCTCCTAATGAACGAACTGATCCTCTCGTAATATCTGGTTGATAAGTGAGACAGAAGTTTTTAAGGACCCCAAGAAATCTGATCCAGGGAACTGAGACTCAATGCGACAGTGTCCGCTGCCACCCACCCTTACCCCGAAACAGGTGGCAGCAATAAATTTCATTACAATAGATTCCGTGACCTAAGAAAATGACGACGCCTTGGAGATGAATAATGAGAGAACGTAGTGTTTATGGGAAATGGCGTCATTGAGGAAGGGTTTCCCATATGGTAACGCACAAGATGCAGAGAATAGTTCAAAGCGAATTGAATGCTATCGAATGGCTGTGGAATCAGAACATTGATTTATCGACGAAATACACAAAAAAACAAAAACAATAGGGATATAATTGGAAAATTGAAATCTACGGTAAGAACAGAATCACTTTTTCAATTCCCTCAGAACGATGTTGCTGAGTATATAGTGAATAATGGACGCGTTCACAACGATAACCAAAGGATCAGTTTCTCACATGCACGGCAAATTCGCAGTTACTAGTTACATGAAGTTAGGTATGACAGTTTCAAAAGACAAATGGAAGACTGGAGGGGGAGGGGGGGGGGGGGAGGTCAGGGTGAAGGAGCAGTGGGGATTAGAGGGAGTTTAGTGAAAATAAGCCGTTTAGAGAAATTTCATTCCCTAAGATTCGTAGACTACACGGATGCTGTTACATCTGGTAGGTACGGCAGTTCCAAAGAGACATAATAACTGAACGCGAAGATACAGAAACCATAAGTCAGGGACACAATGGTGTGTGGTGGGAATTGTTGTATAGCTTAGCTTTCCTGGAGCTATAAACGTTGGTTATAAATCTTAATCCGCTTCGAGCAAATCTCGTGCAAAATATGCCGGAGAGTCTCTTTTCAGAGATGAATGGGTAACTGCCGTTGTGGCTGTGCAAAAGAAAAATGTTCTCAGTCAATAAAATGGAGATAGCGGTGTATAGAGAACTAATCTACGGACCTCCTGGTCTTCCAGAGAATTATTTTGAATTTATTCAGTAATATGCTACTCATATGTATGGGCGTGATTTATCAAAGCCATTCGAATGTAAAAGGCCTTTCATCTATGGAGATTAATAATGACCTAGTGGTCGATAAAACTCAACTGATGATTTGATCATAGTGCTAACTCCAAGACAAGAATAGTTCTATGAGCTGGTCATTCAATATCATATATGGAACGGCGAAAATAAATCGAGAACTTGTAAGCACAATAAAACGATTGAGAGAGTATTTGTGATGACAAACACCTGAATTGCAGTTTCCAAAGACAAAGACCTTGAATTGTCACGGCCCGCGTGAGCAGTCACAAGTCACAATGGAAGCAGTCGTGTGACCAGCACCTTATCCCCAATTTCCCAAGAAAACTTGCAAATGATGTCTTGATAATATGACTTGTCGAGCTGAACTTCTTTTGTCAAGGCATACACATAAAAAAAGAACAAAAGTATAAAAGGTAGAGTTATGGGGCGTTGATTGATCCCGTCTGAGGGATGCGCTCCCCTATCGACTTCATTCAGAATCGTAGCGGCGTATTGAATTCGTGTGTGGCCTATACAATGACTTGCGGTTAACCGACCCCGGAGGGATGGAAGGTTTGGTTGGCCTAGGATCCGAGACTCGAGCAAGTAACCATGCGTGTGTGAGGTGCTCCGCTTGCCAATACACCACGATGAAAAATAAAGGAAAAATAAAAGTGGAATGTAGTAACAGTAAAGGTATTTAAAAGACGAAAAACAAAAAAGATTAAATTTCCCGAATTAAGCTGATAGAAAATGATCAAAGTGATTTTTGAGCATGACGTGAACGGATCATCGCCAGCTGATTCGCTGTTCTCTATCCACCTCGAAGGATATCCGAGGAAAGCTTGCTTGCTGGATTCCATTGCTGCTTACCAGGTAATGAAAAAGCAAGCCTCCCTCAGAGATCCTTCGAGGTACGATACAATACAATGAAAGCATAGTGGGGACAGAGGTGTAGTCGTAGAAGTCGCCTTTGCCACTCGTGTAGAAGAAGGATATACTCTTGGATCGGATCTCAGAAAGCAACATTTAGCCCGAAAATCGTCTAGGACGACCAAGGCACTGGTTCGTAGATCGGTTTCCCAGCAAGTTTCGTACTGAATGGACAGCCGAGAGCCATAAACAATACGGTATCAGCAAAATATCAATAAAAATCTGTTTATGGATGATGGCAAAAAAATGACCATTGCAGATCAGGACCAAAAATACTTTTTAATTTCCAATATTTTTCAACATTTTTCAATAATTGTAGGAGGGCTCTACTGTCCAATAATGGAATTCAACAAAAACCAGTTCGAATGGAGTTCCAAAAAGCAGAGAACCTCACGATACATGACTAAAAGGTGTTTGCATATGGACAGTATTCATATTCACGACATGATGGAGCTCACGAACATACACTGGGGAAAAAGGAAGGTGTTCAAATAAAAGTTCATATCAATTCTATTGACTGAGAGTTTTTTTTTCGTTTTCATTTCCATTTTAACAATGTTCAGCTTTTCAGAACGGGTCACCTGGGATGCGAATGAAGCTTAATCCATGAATTCAAAATTTGGTTAGAGGATCTATGCACTGGAGTGCAGCACGACAGAAACGAAGGCTTTCAGAGAGAGAAACACCGAAGGAAACCAAAAAACTAGCAGATGAGGAGGCCATAATTGATGAGGACATTGAAAGAGGCGTTCGATACAAAGAGGCAGGCAGCGCTTTTGGAGAAATGGAGAGAATGGCGAGAAACAGTCGTCAGCGGGAGAGACTAAAAGGTCGAATAAGGTAATTAGAAGTACAAAAAGACTATAAAGCGCTTAAATGCGATGGGAAGAGGTAATGGAAGGGTATCACTGGGATGAAGTGTTGGAAAATGCAAAAACTAAACAGAACATTTCAAGAAAATAGGGTACTGTGGTAAAAAGGAAATATATTTTCCAAGAAATATATTTTTAAGTCAAGTTAGAAGAAAACCCGGAAATCTGTGAGGGGAATCCTTTCAATTTGAATTTCAATTTCAAAAGAACACTTCTGTATGTTCATCTTAGCAAACTTGCTGTTTTTCGGTCAATTTCATTTTTATGATGGAGACTTCTGCTCTCTAAGTTAGGCACACCTTTAAGTGTATGAAATAAATAGATAAATAAATAAGTTTCCATTTGATTTCAAACAGTACAGCAACGGAGCTGGAGAAAGACGAAAAAGAAATGCATGGAACAATAAGCATGTAAGAGATGGATGCGACAGCAAGATAAGAACGATTGGTAAACGAGGAGATCGGAATTCGTGGCGTCATGAAAAAAGTCTTGTTGTGACATCATCTCAGAGACTTCCTCTGCCCTCTAGTTTTCTCTTCCCTCGGACTGAAGGATATGCTACGGCGATACGGCTCTTTTATCCATTATTCCCAGAAAATAGTTCGAAAACTACGTGGTAAAACTAGATAGGCAATTTTATGGATAGTATATAGGCAGTATAACTTGCACTCATGCAGCTGGCTTCTCTAAGAATTCCTACACCTTCTGCAGTTTGCTATCGTTTTAACAGCTTTTCTCTCTTTTGCAATAGCCTGACTTCTAAGCCCTTTCTCCCATGGCTTAAACCAGTTTAACTGCTACACACTTCAATGTATATACTTCAGGTACCCGCAACATCTTGTAATTATGATTATACACAAATATTGGGCAGAGGAGGTGTAGTGACAAGTGGCGCAGTTTACGCGCGCATGGTCACGGGTTTGGATCCCGGATCGATTTCAGCCTTAGCAAACCTTCCATCCATCTGTGGTCAATTAACCGGTATCAGAGTCGTCTGCGAGGATAAAAGCACTGATTTGTTCGTCTGCTGGCCCCCGCAAGTTATTGTAGAATGCGTTTCGTAGGTTTCGAAATCTAGTGCAGCAGACTTTGCACTTAGAGGGATCTGTATTATAGGAGAGAGTGTCGCAAATATGTTTGGAAGCTATATGCACTTTGCCTCGCGAGGTCATCTTTCTTTAGCAGAAGAAACACAAAATCGAAATTTTCGAGATAGAGGGTTTAGTACAAGAGCAATTAGAAGGAGAATCGTGAGATCCCTCAGCTTCGTTCAAAGATATTCGAGGACTACAGAGCTCCCACGAGGACAGCATGCCCGCGCATGCTAACTTCAAACGACGAGACTAGGATGCCAAAAACTATTTCGGACAAAACTTTGTCGTTGAACAAATTCGATCGGAGTTGAGTCTCTCGGTGTCCAAAACTACTGAATGGGGAGCTGTGAAAGAGCAACAGCCTTGTCGGGGCAGCAATGAAGAGGGCTTCGAGGCTTACCGGCCACCAAAGGAAGGCACGACTTGAATTTGCGAAGTTGAATTTGGGATGAGATTGGATTAAAGTCAACAAGTATTATCGATTAGCCATACAGTCCAATATTCTCGTGCAAGTCGCATTTCTCCATGAAAAGAAAGTCAATTTGGAAGGCCTTGATGTTTACAACTACTACTGGCATGACTTACGAAAAGAGTCGATCAACTCTAGTCGTCGCAAATTTGGAGGAGGAAGCGTCATGGTACGGGGTACCCTCTGCGAAGATATCGGAGTGCACTTGCTGTCGTGGCCTCCAAAATGGACTCCAGGGACTTTCAGGAAGTCTTACAATGGCGCCTGGTGACATTTCTGAGCCGGCGACGTGGTCCTAACTACGTTTTTCTACAGGACAGTGCTGCGANCAGGTCGCATTTCTCCATGAAAAGAAAGTCAATTTGGAAGGCCTTGATGTTTACAACTACTACTGACATGACTTAGGAAAAGAGCCGATCAACTCTAGTCGTCGCAAATTTGGAGGAAGCGTCATGGTACGGGGTACCCTCAATGATGTCGAAGTGCACTTGCTGTCGTGGCCTCCAAAATGGACTCCAGGGACTTTCAGGAAGTCTTACAATGGCGCCTGGTGATATTTCTGAGCCGGCGAAATGGTCCTAACTACGTCTTTCTATGTACAGGACAGCGCTGCGATCCACGTTAGTCATTCCGCGAAGGACTGGTTCTTCTCCTATAATTTCTCAGCTCCGTCATGCTAATGTGTGCCTTATACTTCTAGAGACATGGCCCACCCATCCCACGCTTGACTCGGTCTCTCCAGGCAGATCTAAAGGAGCTAAGGAATTTCGTGACAGACATACAGACAAACAGACAGGCAGAACGACAGACGATGCGCTTTATAGTAAGTAGGATGTATTGCTTATAGTATTATATTAGTACTATATCATGGCATTTTATTATGGAGTAGTAAAAAATAACGAGAATTATTAATGTAGACGAATGGAAAGGTATTCTGCAAGGCTTGAGCTCTTCCTTGAGGGCTCATTCATTTGTACTTTTTACACATACTTCTTCAAGACCTTGACGGGATCGAATCTCTTCCTCTGTTGAAATGCAAAATTACCAGTAACTCACTTTCTTCGTACACAGCTTCGCTGTTGGCCTTTGTATAGTATAATAAATGATGTTAACGAATGGTTCCAAAAGAGAATATCCGTCTGTGTAAATAATCACAAAAAAACAGATAAATGTTACGAAAATGGTTCCCAATCAATTCCTAAGGCCACCTGCTCTGAGGGTTGACAGAACGCAAGCGGTGTAATTGATGAACCGGGATGGACTGAACGAAATCACTCAAAAAAATTCTTTTTCAAGTGCTCGAAGATTCGTGGCATCTAACTTTCTTTCGATGGTTCGAACGGGTGCCGGAGACTAGTGTCTTGGTTGGCTTGACAGGGAACAGATTCACGACTCTTTAATAATTGCTTCAATGGGAGCTCATCGTCTGTTAATGACACCGTTTTTCCTCCCGTCTTCTAAGAGCATCATTCAGAAACTATTGTCGTTAGAAGTTTAAAGAACAAACAATTTTTGAGCATAGGCTCAAATGAAACCCATAAATTTGTTTAGACGTAGTGCCCTGTATAGGAAATACGGTCCAACTGCTGGTAGTTCAATGTACATATATATCTCAGCCACACTAAAATGGTTCAAAGTGGTAGACAGATAGCCAGAGGCCGACTGACGGAAATGTTCGATTGTGAAGCCCAGAATCATCAGGTACCCAGACGGTACACCAGAAAAGTCAAGAAATCGTTCAGTTAAAGGCACAGTTCCGATAAAAATGGTTTCTGAGATTCCCCTAGTATGAAGTCGAGGCTCCCTCTTATACCATACGTGTCGTTATAAGGGCGAAAAACGTCCTGCATAGGGCACAATAAGGATCCACAAAATCGTGTGAAGGCACACCCCTGGTGGACGAGTTTCAACTGCTTTGTAGAGGCTGCACCATTCAAAAAGAAGCCAATGTAGGGAGTTCGAACAACTTGTCATGACCCATAAAGACATTGAAAGGCAATTCTGGACAGCTATGGTTTGATGTAGTCAGCTCTTTGCACGATGGGAGCAAGGTTAATCTCGTCCAAAAACCCCTTACATGATATTCTCGACGCAGTGATCTCAAACAACCTTCACTTCCACTACTATAAAAAGCTTAAAGAATGCGGATTTTCTCGCTATCTTCGCCACCAATGTACTCCTCTACATCAACACTTGCGCTTTTCTACCTAGAAAGGTATCTCAATTATCATAAACTGTGCCTTTAATATATCGCAGCATTATGACCCAACTTACTTCAGTCAAAAATCTCAAAAAGTTGTGCATACATAGGGAATCTCTTCCAAAATCTTCATTTTCCTAAATTCCAGTGCTCCTTTTATGTAGCAGAGGATAGACGTTTAAGAAGAAAAGCAGATGATGTAAAAAGTGAAAAATAGAAGAACCCTTCTAGAAGAGAACGAGACGTTACGAAGAGAAAAAAGGAACCCGTTGGGAATTATTACAATTGATAATAAGACACCCATCGACAAGGAAAACTGAGAGAGCATTGATTTATGAAGAGACGTTGCCAACTGTTTTATGAAAGAACGCTGCTTATTTACGCTTCCGACGACCTCCTACAAGGAGCTTCTACTCTACCAGAAAAAAAAGAACCTATAAAATAGTGAAGGACGATAGTGAGTAATGTAAAGATGAGGGGCCCTTTTGGGATATTTCGCAAACTGCCACCACCGTCACGTGTCCTTTTATCAGCCGTTTTTTTCCTTCTAAGCACTAGCTTCCGATAACAAGGTAAGTAGCAAAAGTATTCAAACATGTGACATCTGCAGATTTCCTATCTTGAGAGGAATCCAATTAAAAGGCGTTTCCGAAATGGTCTAAAAAGGGTACCCCAATCGAAATGAATCATCATATTCAATCAGATGAGAGCTTAAATATAAAGTGAGAAGCGCGGGGGTAATGAATCGAATGTTCAAAAACAGATGGAAGAGAGAAGTGATTTACAATCACCGAGGTCTTGAGAGCTACAGATCAGAGGGTAAGGAGGAATGTTGCCGACCACGTACCAATTCCACCTTAGCTATGACAATGAGAGACACGATGCAGGGATACCTCACCTACGACGTGGGCGAGTTCTCCACACTCAACAGAACCATCACTGAGTCTTGCATCATCAATGACGATTTTTTCAGAACCTTTATGATACAGTTTCGGCTTTTAAAACGCAGGAAAGAGGAAGAAAAATTTACATGGGAACCTGTAGGTCAACAACATCAGACTGACTTCAAGCTGTCGAAGAAGGCGAGAAAACCAGCTTGTTAAGCGAACTGTTAGGTATTGAAAATTATGCTGGAGGAAAACGCTGCTGGTGTCTCATAAACGACAACTGAGCAGCCGCTTTAGAATGGAACGCTTTTTTCAAGAGCCATAGCAATAAGAATTCTCAATGAGGTTCAGTCATGCGTTAATCATGCGAGAATAGCGGGACCTGTACACAAATATGATGATTCACACTATAAATCATATTATGACTCAATTTTGCCGACGCTTCACCCTTTTTTGGATCATTCGGGTCAAGAATAGTTGATGCAGATGGGGAGGATTTAGAAATTGCTACTCTTCTGAAACCAACTTGAATCGCGAAATGAATGCGGTAAATTATCGTCTTACGTAATTGATCGGAACAGGCAGTGACGAGTGAATGGTGACGGAAGTTAGAAAAAATTGGTGGCCCTTAAACGTGGCCGACGTTCTGGTAAGAATCGATACATTCGCTGAAAACTGTAACTGGAATAAAATGAAGTGGATAAAGACCTGAAGGGTACAATTCTGTAGAATTCCGGGTACTATAGATGATTTAAGATCGAGAAAAAACAGGCACGATAATATTAAACCAGCCAATCATCTGTGCACAGCATGGTGTGCCATTCCATTCGTAGTCATAGGACCTTAAGGAGGGAAGGTAAGCTTGACTAACAGCATGAGAGAAGGAAATGAGCGGTCGGGAACAGTACGTGGCAAACACTTTTGATAAAAGAGCTCAGCGCCGCAGAGTCGGTCGACTTTCTACTTCCATACATCAAAAAAAGTGGCGAGAGCCAGCAAAGTGCAAAGCGATTCTTAAGAGGCTGTGGCTCACTGGAATGTTTGTCCACAGCTGTTCCCCATTCGTGGATAGCAACCCATTTCTACACCTCGAGCCCCATTTCGTGGACATAAGTGCACACATACCACATATGTTTCAATATATATCTACTCTTTCCTTCCTTCTGAAAAGTCTGATTATGAAAACCTAGTTTTTATATAACTCAGGAGTCTTAATGAAGGAGACATTATTTGCCGGGAAAGAAAGGATTATTAACGCATTTATGGGTGGTTTTATTACTTTATCAATGTAGGCAGAGTGAAGGCGGTACTAACCACGAAGGGGTGGTTTACATTTCCGCATTTCCAATCGACACTACTGTTAAGCAAATTTCGAGTCCCAGTAACGTTTTAGAAAAGCAATTTCGCGGTTTCCTCGTTCATTAACAGCATTCAAAACTCTATCGACTCATCTGGATCTTTATTCAAAGTTCCATGGTAAGTAAACTCCTGCACCATGGTAAGTAATGCACTGACACGGACCTCCCCAGTGGTCGCAACCTGGACTGAGACTCCCCATGAAAACCAAGCCTTCCACCAAACCTTTGGGGTCGGCTACTTGGTACCGAAGTCACCTAGGACGGTCTAAGCAATGACTTGTACCTCTGTTGGCCATTGAAAGTCATTGTAGGGGTCACATAAACATTCAAACGAGTAAGATTCCAAACAGAAAGTCGAATGTAGAATAAATTAACGCGGTCGATCCTCGCGCCAACGCAAGCATAGATAACCTTTCACAAAATTTTCTACTAGAATAGATCAGCACAAACTTTGGGAGTGTTAAAACATATTACTATATCAACAAGTGAGCAAAAATCCAGTCAGATCAGTAAGGGTTAGAATCTCGTAGCTAAAATGTTAAATGGGATTTAGACCACAACTTTGACGTAGATACAAGTATCGTCAGTAATGAATGGTACTTGATAGTACGGTAAATTTCTATGTTAAACAAAGCTGAAGAATATTGGAATCGAAAAAAGGATCCACGGATGTTAGGTGTTGTGCACCTCTAGCATTTCACTACCCGACCTGCCAGTGAAGAAACTCTTATTCATGATCCGCTCCACGGACAGCTATGCCACATAACACGAGCGTTTCAAGGATATTCATGAATTGTTGAATTTCATAGTTCTAGAATTTTTCACCGATTGGTTGTAGCGTCAAGGAACAACGTCAGTCATGAACAAGCAAAATAAAAGTCTGAACGATAACCGTCGAACCAGGTGCCTATTCTTCTTTAATTATTGAAACTCTTCAGGAACAACGTCAGTCATGAACAAGCAAAATAAAAGTCTGAACGATAACCGTCGAACCAGGTGCCTATTCTTCTTTATTCATTGGAACCCTTTCACTTCAGCGAAAAATTTGTTGCCGAAAAAAGCTAAGTTTTTCGAAACATCCAGAAATTCCGGAATTCGAGTTGATGAGGTTTATTCTCCTCAACGTGCAACCAACAAGGCCAAACTGGGAAACTCCAGTATTTCAACAACCTGACTCCATCTTACAGAGCCAAAGTATGTAGAAAGATCTTGGACATTGACATGCAGTTTTTGTATGTTTTGAAGTTTGTGGAATGAGCGAGAATAGGCGCATTTGACAAGGATTGAAGACGTGATGATTAGCGAGCAGTTCCAGTTCCCCTTCGAAGCAAAACATTACATCATTGAATAGGAGCAAGACAAGAAGCGTTTTGAAGTTCAAACGATCGCAACATTCTTTCTTAACCAGTACGGGTCTAGAACATGCTATGAATATGTAATCGCATCGCAGCTAAACGAAGCAATGGCTTGCTGGGCACAGTTCACAATAATTTTTGGTACCCAGGCTTAGGCGAATAGTGGAAGTGATGATCCATGATAAAGCAAATGTAACAAAGATTATCGCGTATTAAGGGATATATGGTGCTTCGAAAGAGTAATAGAATTAGGGCTTGGACGAGAATTTGGCGACCAAAGCTGCATGTAAGGGGTATTTGGACGAGTTGTCCAAATGTTTGCGCCATTGCATACAGGTGGCTATAGTAAGCTGCATGCGTGCAATATGTGCGGGGCGGATGGCACAATCTCAGGGCTAACATGAGAGGTGTGGCCTCCATAATCTTAGCGATGGACCGAGTACAGGCTTGAGTAGACTCTCTAGTCTTGTTTGAGTAAATCGAATCAACAAAAGAGTTTTTTTTTGCGACAGTTTAGCTAATGCGATGAAGATTTTTCTGCCTAATGTTGGGGTTATTTTGAGAGAGACCGGTTGGAAGTGGAGGTTTCCGTGTCAAAATCTGGGTCGAATATTGCGAGGAGCATTATATAGAGTAGGATCACAGGGTACAAGGTACACAATAGGAAATTTGTGTACTTTCAACACACTGCAACTGCACATGCATAGATTATGAGAGTGTACAATTATGTAGAGAATTTTCGGAAAATATAAAATATAGAAAGGGGTCTGGTCTCTCAGCGTTGAATGTGTAGTAATTTCACCAAAATACCAGTAATTGAAACAATTCATATCCAACATTCCTCAGGTTCAGACGTGCTTGCTGGAAAGAGTAATCTCTTATAAAGTACCCTCAGACAGCTCTTACTCAAGAACGAATTCACGCTCCCAGAGCCCGGAAAAGCATTACCCTGATGGTTGAGGAAAAAGGTTACTTGCGTTAATGGAACCTTGAGTACGGGACAATTCTGTATGAACCACATTTGATCAAAGGTGATCAATGGAGAGCATGTTCACGCCTTCGGTATGGGTCATGTACACAACTATTACTTGCATTTGGCCACAACAGATGCATGTAAGCTTCTTTTCTTTATGGATACAGAATTAATCATCTCAATGGCGATGCCAAGCTTTTACAGGCGCTCCTACAGTTTCCCAAGGTCCATCACATCGTTGGACGAAACTTGGACGGTCTCCGGTCTATCACATCGTCACAACAATAGCGTGCAAAATGCGCAAATAGCACCTCACATGCAAAGGGTTCTACGGGTAAATCAAGAAAAGCGAACGGT
Source organism: Haemonchus placei (assembly GCA_900617895.1). NCBI lineage: Eukaryota > Metazoa > Nematoda > Chromadorea > Rhabditida > Trichostrongylidae > Haemonchus > Haemonchus placei. The sequence goes on along the minus strand of UZAF01020658.1, from coordinate 389 downwards.
TGAGAACTTTGGGCTTCAGTCGTACTTTGGTGATTACGCTAGAGTATACCATACCATAACTCTGATAGGTTGTCCTAGAATATCAAAATGGAAAAAGCTCTAGCAAATCTGATTAACAAACATTATAGAAGTTCTGTCTGGAAGTCTACCTTGCTTTTTATCTTTATAACTTTAAGGTAATCCTAAGATGATCACTAATGACGATCGAAAGGAAAGTCAGAAATAATGATGTATCATCCAGAAAGTGAGTATATTGAAAGTCAGGAAACGAATAGATATGAGTAGGCACAGAGCTAGTTCCGATAAGAGGAATCAATGGCATATATGAAACTTTTAGGGCGCATCGGATGGCTGCTGATAGTGCTATGAGGCCAAGATAAGCATTGCTA
>UZAF01020657.1:0-16873 GCA_900617895.1 Haemonchus placei | reverse complement strand
AGCTGTATTGGAACTATGCCGAGGTTCATTGAGAGTCGAACATGGCAATTACGCTCTATATGTAGGAAAGGCAACTGCTCAACTCATCTGCGAATCTTCGTGCCATATGGGATGAAGACCCAACAAAATATCATAAAACTTCGTCTAGACACGAGGGATGAACTTCGTCTTCGAATCTTCAACCGATCGCTCAGAGGGGGTGGCATTGTTGTGACAACCTTTGTAAGACCCTCTTTCCAAAGTTTTTTTTTAGTTGGTAAGCATCTCTCTCTAAGAATAAGTTCCAGATTGGATTGAAAGTCCGAAAGAGAGCTGGAGAAGATGCCCTGTTTGCTACATGGAACACCGTGAGATATAGGCCGTGCTTATAAATCATCATGCCAAAAGGATCCCATCAAATGCTCCACTTGTCACAAAAATTAGTTTTAGTGTTTTCCCAAATTATTACACGTAGTATGTGTGGATGACCGATTGTTTACGCTTGATTTGGCTCCTTTTAAAACTTCCCTCACACATACTTTTGTTTTCTCTCATAACTTCAGTTGGAAGTAAGTGATTCAAGGACCACAGCTTTTCAATGTTCTAAAGAAGGCTGTGAGCCTAGCTTATAGTTGGAAGCGTCAAAAATATGAAAAATATCTAACAAGTAGTATAAATATCACCGTGGATCGCAGACGGGCGACGCGATTTCATGAGCACAATATGGTGAGGCCCGTTCAGATGCGGGGTTCCAACAGTGATTTATTTTCAAGATTTTCCAATTATTGCGGAGCAATATGTTAAATATGGCATTGGTAGAATAACAATGAATTATGAATGCAAGCTATGGAAGTATAGGTAAGGCGAAGGAACCGAGCTGTGCAAAATATAATCACTTAAGATTAGCTTTTTATCGATTCAATTGTTGGCTAGCAAGTGCTTGATTCTTGCCACCTACTTCTGTAAACGGTGCGTAAAGCGTAGAGGATGCATAGAGGATGTAGTGCCGCAGGGGATGGAGAGGGCGGACATGCGTGAAATGAGCATAAATTGATGTAAACATGCAGGAATGGACCATTTTTATTGAACACAAGGGACATGAGCAGGACTTTGCCCATGACTGGCAAGGCGTGCACGAACCCTGTCGGTATGAGTGTGTTTCGTTGGGGATCAATAATTCCTGTTTTTTGGATCATAGCATCTGAAACTGAGAGAATGCAGGCGGCGAGTCAGCTTTACCGCAAGAAGGAGGGAAACCCGACGTCAGCAGGTTGATACTACTGTTAGGGTGATAAACTGGCAGCTGCTAGAGGCTTATAAGTTGGCGGACGGTACAACTCTTTGATACATAGGATGCAGCTTTACAATTGCAATGTGTCGTGTGTATAGGAAAGGACGGGATGATAGACTGAGTTGAGAAAAAAGTGGGTGGCAAATGCAGCGATCAGACTGTTCGGAGTCAGCATTGTAAGGGGAAACGAAGTTTGGTTTCTTTCTTCTTATTAGATTACAACCGCTACATGATGTTAATGTTAGTTTTAATGCAATTCAGCTTTTGACTGATGAAAATATATTCGGAAGGAAGAGAGACCGGTAAGCTTTTCGTGCTCTTGTCCTACTCTTTAATCGTCTTCCATCGCGACTTTTTGCTAGATGTCAGCATCTCATCATCTTACCCATCCCATTGCTCCCTTGACTTAGGACCAAGTTTACGTCAATACAGGCTCGTTGAGCCGTTGCTCAATAAGAAATGAGTATCCCNCCCCCCCCCCCCCCCCCCCCCACCTAACTAGTTTTCACAGCCAAACTTTTCCTGAGAATGTGTTACTTCACGCAAATTGAGTGCGTCTTACTTCTTTAGTGTGAACTCTCAAATTGATGAACTTCACGCAAATGGAGTGCGTCTTACTCTTTCAGTATGAACTCTCAAATTGACGATTGCAGAGAGAAGCAAAACTTACTTCGATTAAGATCGAATAATCCACCGGATCAGGTGGTGGCGGATACGTCACTGCGCTTGTATCATTTTCAGTATTACCGGTGGAATCCAACGAAACCGAAAACTTAAGCTTGCCACTACCATCCTTAACTTATACTGTTAGAATATTGAACTGAACAGTCGAAATTGTAAAATAATAAAACAGTCAACAAATAATGTGACCGTCTTTACCGATTTGGTTGTATTCTCGGCGGCTTCGCTTGTCGACGTTTGTAATTCATCTACGCTACCTGCTTCTGTAGACGTGCACCTTCGGAGAACATCATGAATTTCCTCCTGGAATCATCAAGTCGTAAATGCTAACAGACACACATCACATTGATATAGGCGAAGCTTATATAATTTTCGTCAGATGCTAGTTCTTGAGGAATTGTTTACGAGAGAATCATGAAGTGAGGAAACTTTGATCGGGTGCTAGCCTTAAAGGCACCGTTTACGAAAAATTTAGAATACCCTTTTTCGACGGGAATTCATAGAACTACTCTAGAATGAAGCGATAACAACGAAAAAAGCGCAAAAAACGATGAACAAAAAGAAATACATAGAAAGGGTCAAAAAAGAGCTGGAAAGGGGGGTTGGACGAGTTCACATTGGAAGAGTTCGAGTGCACGAAGGCGACGCAATGTCTGCAATAGCAGACAACACACCCAACTTGCCTGACAATCTAACTGGCAGACTCTGGCAATTTGCCAACCACCTTATCGACTTTCACCATTTTCGCTCCAATGCGAAAGTGGTGAACGGCAATTAGATTTCGTAGTCAGCCTAGAGAGGGGTGGAGGGCGACCGTGGCTCACTCTCCGGCCCCTTATTGTGCCCTATCCAGACCGTTTCCGACCTCATTCCTGCACAAATGTTATCAGAGGCGGCGTCGAATTCAAACCATGTGCAAATCTCCGAAACCATTTTTTCGTGAACAGTGCCTTTAATATTCCTCTACGCCACTGGTAACGTGGAAGATCAAAAGTTGTCCCTCTTTAAAACCACTCTTTCTCTTCGAATGAAAGTGAAACAAGAAATCTAGGGACCATTTGAAGTAGTAGGTTATAGCAAGTGAACACCTTTGTAAACGACAGTTTCACCACACGTTTTCTGAAAACGAACCTTCACATTAATTCATGCCTAGTAAAATACACTACCGTACAAATCTACAGCGATTGGAAGAAAACAGAAAACAAAAGGGAAAACAAATTAAAATTGACTTAGATAGGGCTCAATAGGGCTTCAAAGGCAAGTCTGGCCGGGTATGGGTACATTCACCCAGAACTGAATGGACGCGGCAAACCGCGCGGCGAAATTCGTGGTGATTAAAACGACTTTGGCGCCTATCACTGGGGCACGGGTGTCAAGTAGATTATATAAGTAGGGCCAGCTGATGCTACTTATCTATCCCACTTCAAGTTTGTGCCCCAATGATAGGCGCCAGAGTCGTTATAATCACCACGAATTTCGCCGCGCGGTTTGCCGCGTCCATTCAGTTCTGGGTGAATATTCCGTCCCCCGTCTGGCCTAAACTCAGAAGCGGACGAGTTTCAACCGCGCTGCAGAGACTGCACCATTTGCAAGGGACGCAAATTAAGAAAGTTCACTACTGGTCATAACCGATGGTTGCACTGACAGACGATCTAAAGCACTTTTGGCTCAATGTAGGGAGATCTTCACGCCTTATGCGACACTGAAATCTCTTCCCTTCCCTTCTACTTCCGACATTAAACTCGTACAACCCTCCATTTTCAGAATTTCCAAGGATCCTCAGGTTTTCGTGGAATTTCTCACTTCCTCCGTCTCCGATACGCTGTCCAACGCTTTCGCTACTCAACTTAAAAAGTATACTTCAGACTCACCGTGGACTGAGTCTTGCTTTATGTTTACAGTGGTTAGAGTATTCTTGTGCAGCAGGAGGTTTTAAAGTGAAACAATTTACCGAATTAACAGCCTAACGTTTCGACGTAATCGTCTCCTTCAGAGGCATGATTGCAACTCAAGACGATTTGCAAAATTTCAAGCGCATTATCCCCTGGCAAATGTGACTTGTGACGGACGAGTGTCAGTAGCAAATGAGACTTCATGCAGTTGTGTTCGTGATAGAGAAGACCACGTGATAGTGCTACCGAGTCACAAATTGCAGTGCGGTATGGGTGTGGTGGGGGGGGGGCCTGCGATTCACGCGTGCCCCCATTAGAGTTCTTCGCGCACGCAGCACCGTTTCAGTACCTTTCTGATGAGATGGACCAAATAAATTTGCAGTAGTCCACGGCTTCACCATGAATAGAGCAAATCCCTTTATTATGGCAAAAAAGGGCCCTTCGAGATTGAGAATTCCCTTCATAGGTCACAATTTCCTTGTCAAATGATCAAAATAAGGATAACTTGAAATTTTTTGATTCTAGAAAACGCATTCTTTCTGTAAACGTGCATAGTTGGTCATTTCTTCGCTTATCCCACTTTTAAGTCCTATTTCTTCCGTTATGATGGTGGGCATGATGTTATAACACGTTTCATCCGATGACCTCACTATATCGACGCGTGAATCGCACCACACCCGGGAGTGGTGCAATGCACGCGTCAATATAATGAGGTCATTGGACGGGACGCGCCATAACATCATGCCTGCCATCATAATGGGAGAAATAAGAACTTATAAAGCGTAAGTAAAAAAATGATCAACTACGCACGTTTACAGAAGGATTGCGTTTCCTGGGATCAAAAAAATTTGAAGTTATTCTTATTTCAAACGTTTGGCAAGCAAATTGTTGAACTATGAAGTGAATTCTCAAGTTCGAAAAAGCTTCATTGCCATAGTGAAGAGATTTGCAGTATCTCATGATGAAGCCATGGACTACTGCAAATCTTAATTGGTCCATCTCAACAGAAGAGTACTGAGACGATGCTGCGTGCGTGGAGAGCTCTAATGGGGACACGCGTGAATCGAGCGTCCCCCAGAGTGTAGAGGATTAGTGTAGGGTAGCCGACCTGACCTGTGCTCACAATCAGAAAGGTTCTGGGCGAGAGGATATTGTTTCAAGCTAAGCTCCAATGGGGAGGAGTGGCAGGGAGAGGCGGGATGATTATCTCGTGCAAAAAGCTGGGATGGGGTATGAGTTGAATATTCAATTGACTAACCCACCTCGATACTCCCTCCTTCCTAAAGCTCAGATCAAAAAACTGTATGTAAAAAAAATAAGAGAGATTTCTTCAGAAAACCCAGAACGCATCTCATGCCTCTCCGCTAAGATCCCGTCTCCCCGCGCTAATATCGTGCATTTTACTCGAAAGTTGTTGCCATTGTGCTCCTCAATTGGATTTTCACCAAGCGCAGTGGCACTGAGTTTCCAATCTTATACTCGCCATCCTAGCCAAGACGTTGTGAGCAGATCGCTGGACTGCTTTTAGGGTTGCTTGGTGATTATGTTACATTCCGCCAGTTCCTAGGCACTTTGAGTGCAAGTATTTTTTCTGCTAAATTCAGAGTTTTCTGTTAATATCACTTTTCATTTTCTTGACTCTGCGCTCGTCACGGACGATCGCATTTAATCAATGCTCTGCTCATCTACCCGAAACCCTCCACCTGCTAAGACTGTCCTCACCTGAATAGTGACACTCTACAACTGCTTACCAAGATTCAAGGAATGTTAGTCGATAAGGCACCTGAAGTGATTCCTTTACGGAACCTGTTCGTAGGATCACTACCCTTGCTCTCAAATGAAGTTATGGAGGCGGATAAGCGCCGCAGGTCGTTAATTTTATTCGGTGTACATCTCCTTAACAGTTCCTAATTGCTTTAGTGATTTTAGTTGATTTTGCAAATTGAATAACTCACGGGCTGAGAGAAGCCTTTTGCGTCCCAGCGTCCAGTGCACACCGACTCTTTTGTTGTGGGTTTACTAGATGCCTTGGACATCGAAACCCGACCGGTTGAAGTTTATCGGTTGGGTCCAAGACAGAGGGCAAACCCAGATTAGTTAAATGTATCTTTTTTTCAAGGTCGTTTCCTTATGGAAGCTCTATCGAGATCACGTAGACTCCAGTCAAGGCCTGCGTACAAGGATATATATCTACGAAAATCAATGACAGGCAGGAATGTGAGAACGAGAAAGAGCTTCCAATGCGAGCGCGCGAGCTAAATGATAAGGATCACAGCGGTAAGCGAGTATTCGTATCTTACAGAGGAGAACTCGTTGAATCTTGTGACGTTACGTCGCATAAGAAATCAAGGGTCACCCCCGCTTCCCGGTTTTTCAACTAAAACCCGTTCGAGCAGTTCCTTGACCCTTCCATGTGTTCTATTAAATGCACGCACCCTCAAGAATAAAATCCCGCTCTTTCATGTTTTATTGAGCACTCTCAAACCTTACTTAATCTTTACTACTGAGACTTGAACAACAGGATTGCTGATTCTGAAGTTTCGAGCGGTCTTCCCTCTTCTGTATTAAGACAATGTAGATCCGGCCGAAAAAAGTGTGCAGTGTCTGTGCTCTTATTCATGGTCTTCTGCTTTTTGAACGTGTGAATCTCAACCAAACTAATCTATCAGTGGATATGTTGGGCTCTGACATATTTTGGCGTCCAACTTGAATCATCGATTTCCCCTAATCTACCGACCTCCTGATACTTCGAGTTCCCAAGATGACCTCTTATCATCGATTATTTTTGACCTGGCATCCGAGATGCCCACCTCGACAACAGTGGTGGGGGATCTAAACCTCGATATTGATTGGCTCAATCACACTGGCGATTCATCCTCCGCGGGAAAATTTCTCGCTTTTTTCGATGCTATTTCACTTGTTCAATTCGTAAACCTTCCCACTCGCGATGACAATGTTTTGGACGTTGTGCTATCTGCTCAGGATGGCGTTTGTCGCACTACATCACCACGGATTACTGTAATATGGATGAAGATGCCATTGCACATGAACTCAAGCGCCTATATTGACTGTATATTTTCTCGAACTATGCTGATATTGATGATGTTTACTACGGATTTTGCCAAATCATTCATAGCCATTCATCGACACGTTCGTTCCACTGAAGCTTTTTTATAGGCAGCCAAAGAGCTACCCCAAACACATACTAATCTGCTTCAACAGCGAGAAATGCTTTTTCGACAAACATTTGATCCTATACTCTCGGATGCCTACCAAGATGTTACAAAAAAACTAGATCATCACTTAAAACGTTTTTTAGCCCACAAAGTGAAAAAGTTGTCTGAGAAATGCAACATTAAGTATCTTGCCAATTATGTCAGCAATTTTCTCAAGGACGGTTCAGTTACACATATACTTGAAGGTGATCTTGGTAAAAAGGATTCTACTGCCCGTGATAAAGCTGAAGCTACCGCTGACTTTTTTGAGAGCGTCTTTTCGCCTTGCGCCGATGGTATGCACGTAGTCCCACCGATCACCAATGACTGCTTCGATTTACTGTTATCTCCCGCCCATGTTTCTGAAGCACCTGCGATCCCTCAAACCGTCGCATTCACTGACTTCTGACGGCATCCCCCAAATTTCCTTTAAAGAGTTTGCGGATGAGTTAGCCCCTCTATCCCATATATGTAACATATCTCTGTTGTTAGGACAAGTTCCCTCTGTTTGGAAGCATGCGACTGTCATCCCTATTTCCAAGAAAAATGATTCCAAACTAATTCCCAATTTCCATCCCATCAGCATTTTGCTCACGTCTCTCAAAGTCATAGAGAAAATTGTTAACAGTAACATGCTCGACTGGGTGTTTGAACTTGTATTGTATGTATGTATGTATGTATGCATGTATGTATGTATTCCTTGTGAACAGCACGGGTTTCTACCAGGCACTTCCACATGTACTCAGATGATAGACTGTTCCCACACCTGGATTGAAGCCATCAACCTAGGGTTGAACGTAAACATTGTCTACTTCGATTCAACTAAGGCGTTCAATACTGTCCAGAGGTCGTGTCTTTTGGCAAAGCTTGAAAGTTTTGGCTTCGAAGGGAGGTTGCTCCTTTGGTTCTGATCTTACCCAACCAACTGGAAAATGAACGTCCGCTTCTCCGATTATGTCTCAACAACCGGGAAAGTTACCTCAGGAGTGCCCCAGGGTGGGATCCTATCCCCTGCTTTTCCTTATATACACCCACGACTTCGTGCATGCCTCCAAGCAGATAGTAGGCATCATGTTGCCGCCTATGCCGATTATGTGAAGGTTCCCATAGCATTTCATGCACAAGACCAGGACGAGGCTCGGGGATTATTGAACAAGGCCGTCGAGAATATGTGTAACTGGTGTTCTAGATGGGGATTGAAAGTCAACCGCAGAAAATGTTATCTCTTCTCACTGGAGGCCGTGAGACTTGATGTGCGGTTTCCTGACGGAACCTCTGTTGCACCATCTCTCAAAGTCAAGGATCTTGGGGTCAATTTATCAGCTGGTCTAACGTGGAGCTGTCATATGGACGAAATTTCAAGTAAAGGACTCAAACTGGTGCATCCTGTTCAGGAATATCCATACTTCCGAAATCTCCGGCTGGATCAGACTCTACAAGATGTATTTTCTCCCGATAGTCGAATACTGTAGCCCCGTCTGGAGCCCCTACCCCGTTAAAGACAATCAGAAGATTGAAAAAGGACAGAAATCGTCCAGTAGAACTTTGTATTATCGAGCATTCCCGAGTGGCGATTACCCCCGAACGTTACCAGATTACCGGACTCGACTTAGGGTGCTAAACTTGAGGAGTCTGTTTCATCGGCGTGTTGAAGCTGATCTTGTTTTAGCATTTAAGCTTCTAAAAGGAGAATTGCGTTTGAAGCCTTCCCAGTTCTGAACATTCCGGCCATCTCGAGGACGAAGAGGCACCTTCAATGTTTTCAATCACAAAATGGGCAACCGATGTCGGGAGCTACGAGCTAACAGCTATATAATACGAGCTACAAAGTGGCTGCAGTCGTTACCTTCCCAACTTCTGGCGTTCGACAACTCAGCACAATTCAAGAAGGCTATCGCAAAATCCAATATTTTGAGTCTGTTGGGCTTCGCCGACGTGTCATGAAATCTCTTTGCTCGCGCTCCCCTCTTTATTGATAGCTGAGTGGTTTCCGGTCAGTGGTCCTGCTCGGACATGACTTGCCACTTGCCACTTGCCAAGCACACTTGTTGGCTAGACACATCAGCTGGCGGTTCAATTTTTATCCAATTATACTTCACCGTCTCCCCAGAGCTCCGGATCTGAGAGGACACCTGTCACATTCCGTCTGCTATCATGGGCCTCACCCGGGACACTCGCCTAGCTTGCCGTCTCCACGTGGGTTGTCGGTATACCCGTGTCTCGAAGTTTCGGTAAGCCACTATGACCCCCTATGTGGCGAGTGGGCATCACAGCCGACTGATGCAGGCCTGTGTCTTAGGTAACGCTTGGTTGTTGCACGTTAAGTATGCTCGGCTATCCGCTCCTTTCCGTAGCTTCCTGTGTCGTACCTGTTGATATTCAATGCTTTCGATGCATCGGCTGGTTGTCTGTTCATCACTTTAGTGCTCCAGTACAGGCTTAACTGTTACCAGTGAGCCAGTCCGTTCAACAAGCAAATCTATAATTTCCTAATTTTCTTTGCTCTCTCTTCTTTCCGTACCAAGAAGTGAGCTGATTCAAGAAAGGATTGTTTTAATATACTTTTTAGTCATGTTCACTTCTTTTCTGTTTTTTGGTTGGTATTTGTTCCTTTTTTGTTGATTCTAGACCAAACATCTTTGCATTCTCGTTAGTTCTTGCATTGAAGGACTGTAGCGCGTCCTCAGGCGCATAGTAAATAAATAAACAAATGAATAAATAAGCAGCTGCAAGACTTTTTCAGCATTAGTCATAGCGGAATGTGGGACAGCTTTAAAATTTCAAGAATTCTCAGAACACTCTGTGGTACAGATCACATGTGAAGTACTTTCAGCTGATGATAAATGGAACCTCTTTCACTCAAAAATTACGACACTCACCATGCAAAAAAACTCTCGCGAGGATGCGATTTCATGTAATAATGGGAATAGTATTCTGCTACTATGGCTCTAGCTATGTGTATCTAAGTTTGTTTGTGTTGTGTTGATTGTTACATTTCAAACGCTGTCTTAAATAACGTACCGAATAAAGATAAAGATAAAGAGGAAAGTCACCAGGATGAACGACTTAGCTCCGGAGCTGAGCAGAAGGAAACGCGCCGCGTCTGGAGCATTCAAGAGTATCGTGGGAGTAATGAAGAAGACAGAGTTTATCCGGCTTCGCACTCACCTTTTCGATACTGCGGTCCTTGCTGCTTTGATATACGCCTCAGAGATTTGGACTCTACGAAACCAGAATGAGCATGCAGTTAACGTCATTCAAAGCGCTGCGGAAAGATGATGCTCGGATTTTTCCTATACACGCGGGTGCAGAAGAGAATCCGTAGTTTCGAGCTTCGTCAACGATCTAAGATCAGTTATTCCGTTGCTCACACCAAGAAAATGGAGATCAAGTGAGCCGCCGTTGGACCAGGGCGGTTACTGACTGAATCCTTTGAGACGTCAAACGAACACTAGGATGATTTCCAGTACGATGGTCACAGTTCTTCACGAAAACTTTGGAAGAAAGTAACATTTTGCCCCGTGTCCCTCGAGCGAGGACGATTCATGGACTTCTCAAGCCGACAGGGACGAACGGAGACGTTGGCTCCCGCTCGATGAAATCGATGATCAACGGGACGGCAGGTGCAAAAGGTGATATTCTCCTTGAGTAAGATCGTACGCGGTTGTGTACATGTGATGGCGTACGCGTTCCAAATGGCAATAAAACGTTACAGCAAAGGGACGGGCGGTCGCAATCCTCGGATAATGGGTACAATGAACGCACAATTCAGATATCGGGAAAGGCGGGTAAGGTTACAGTAGACTCGACTTACACCCTAGCTACATAGGCCGTCTGTGGAAGAAATGTCAATTGGAATAGGTAAAGCAGATGCTAATAATGGTTCGACGGCGCTAACAAAGGCTTGCGCTCACGCGAATTATCATAAATTCGACTCTGTTGTCCGGCTCTCAAAACAGACTACCCACAGTAAAATTCAGCACGTTCCTGCTGCCTGCCCCTCTTGGAAGCATAATATTAGGTTGATGCATAATTATTGCGGATTTTTTCGCGGCTTTTTTTCTCACGAAAGTGTATGACTATTGAGTTCAGGTTTTTTCTAGAAATGATCTACTTGATTTCCTCTACAAGAATATACTCAAAAAACCATCCGCATATTCGCGAAATTAGGCTTAACTACTTCGAGAAAGATTGGAAGATGGCACAGTCATTCCGCGACCTCAGTAACTTTTCGGCGATCGAACAATCAGCCAGAACCAACCAAGAAATGGGATCTGCCCCTAAATCTGCCATATTCACCAGCAGGAACTTTTATGGATTATCTCATCAACCGTTCATCGAAAAAATGGCTAGAGAATAAAAGTTACGTCGATTTGGATGACNAAGATTGGAAGATGGCACAGTCATTCCGCGACCTCAGTAACTTTTCGGCGATCGAACAATCAGCCAGAACCAACCAAGAAATGGGATCTGCCCCTAAATCTGCCATATTCACCAGCAGGAACTTTTATGGATTATCTCGTCAACCGTTCATCGAAAAAATGGCTAGAGAATAAAAGTTACGTCGATTTGGATGACTCGATGGCCGATTTCAAGGCGTGGATCGCCCGTAAGGATCAAAACTTCTTCGCTATTGGTATCCGACTAACTAATCAATGGGAAGCAGTGCTTGACGTAGATGGTGAATAAGTTCCGGAGTAATTATTTGAATACGTCTTTGCTTAGTATTTCTATAATTTCTTTAAGTAAAATTTGCTGGAAAAAATCCGCAATAATTATTCATCAACCTAATATATAGAGGAAGGTAAAATGCAGGGAAATGGAAAATATTAAGATGTTTGACCGTATTTGACCGTGTTTGACCACCAGGACATCATGTGTACTTTCACTATATCACCTAATGAACGATCGCTGAAAAGTTACTGAGATCGCGGAATGAGTGCGCACCCTTCCAATATCTCTCGAAGTAGTAAAGCCTAATTTCGCAAACATACGGATGGTTTTTTGAGTATATTCTTGCAGAGGAAATTAAGTAGATCATTTTTAGAAAAAAACCCGAACTCGAAAGCCAAATTCTTTCAAGAGAAAAAGAGCCGCGAAAAAATCCGCAATAATTATGTATCAACCTAATATAATATATTGCTCCATGATTTGCTGTGAGAGTTATGTGGGAAGTAACTCGCAGGTGAGTCACCTCTACTAAACCCTATGTAAGACCTTTATTTCGTTGCTTGTCTTTTACAAAGTAATACAAGTTCCATTCTTCAACAATATTGCCTGGCTACAAACGATGGAAGTGAGTGTCTCCTCAGAGACCCTCAGCTCTCACTGTCAGAACACTTGAAATCTCGATGAACTCAAATTCGTGATTCATCTCCACAACGAAGTCGAGTAGTAATGAAACAAAGCTCAACTTGGAAGATCATGAGTATGTCATCGCATTTCGCCGCAAGTCATCAACGCCGGCAGTCCTTGGTATGGTTAAAATCCGAAATTTATCCTCAGCTCTTGAACCCTTGTTTAGTGAACAATCACTCACTCATCCAAAGAAATCGAATTCCCCTCCTACAATGGTTGTTAGAATGATTCGACTATTTAGCTTACTTCTACGGGTAGACTCACCAGATCGCTCACTGCTTTCGTCGAATTCAAAATGTCATCGATACCGCAGTCATCACATCGGCACACCAGGAAGCCCTGGCTTACCATGCAGTCATTGGTTGCATTGGCCTAAACAATTCACAGAAGTGAATAGGCTTCTTCGAAGTGATGACTATGTTTCTACCATTTCGGCTGCATTGCATAGTTCGTTGTTGACTATATGAACGAGCACAGCACAAAATCCCTTGTTTGGAATTACGAAGCGAAAATCGCTCCCAGGGACAATACACTATTCAACCTATCACGCACGGGCAGCCGAGCGGCATTTGCTATCCTTCTCAGTACGTGCCAACTTGTTCAACCGGTGCTGCTCTCTCAAACTCGGCTGGACAGGAACTGCTTGCATGACCGCCATGACGTCTTCGTTTCTAGACCAGTCACGTCGCATCCAACCTCAAGGATATCTCAAAGCCTCATCTCTGCTGAGTGAAGTGAACCCTCATGATTCTTGCCAGCAGAGCGGCGCTAGCTGCCTCACAACTGTCCGATATGAATTTCCCTTCAACATACTGCAGTACATCAGTAGCAGGGAATACAGAGGATTTTTCCATTTTATCCATGCTACAATTCAAGTCTGTTCCACGCTACCGATCTTTCAGCAGCTGTTAGGCTTCATGTCTCGATGACACACCAAGAATACTATCCTCATAGTTCTACGAGTGATGAAGAATTACCAAGATAAGTGTATACCTTGTTACCTAGCCATCCTCGGACTGGAGGTGACGTTCAATCACCGTGTGTGTGCGTGTATGTGTGTTGGTGTGTGCATGTGCATGTGGTGTTTGTGAATATATATACCAGTCGGTTCACCCGGCTAACACCCGGGTTCCCTCCTTCTTATGATAGAGTTGTAATAATCGGCAAACCGCCCGCTGCTTCTTTGGAACAAATGATAGTGTTCAGAACACGAAACCTGACAGATGACTGACAGGGCCTAGTCCTGTCACCTACCATTAGTGTTATCTTCCTGTCTCCTGTATTCCTACCAAATTTTAGCGCTATAGGTCCACCTTCACATTTTCTGAGCAAGCCCCTCCTCTGTGAGGGTGTCTAGTCATGCCATCTATCATCAGTGTTTCCGTCTTGCCTCCTGTATTCATACCGAATTTAGCGCTCTAGATCCAATAAAGATATTTTTTGAGCAAGCCCGCTCGCTGTATACGGTCCTCGTTCTCAAGAGATCTCCTTCTGTCGCTTTCTGGTAGGAACGAGAACGAGCATAAGAGAAAACAGTAATTATAGAGGTCGAATCGCTCAGACTGTGGCGGTAACCTCTTGCTATGACATCGTTGGAATGGCTACGTAACGAAAAGCATTCCTATCGAGTCAACATTTCTATTTCGACGATTTCATTCTTCATTCACTGCTTTCAACTATTTGGTATCAAACACCTATCAGCAGGAACTGATTGTTTTCTAGCCAGTTGTAGACCACCTTTACCAGCTGAAGTCGAAATATTAGTTCTCACCATCAGCCATCCTAGCCTGTTATCATAGTACCTACTACAAGTTTTTCTACCATTCGCATCACCCGTCGGCCGTTTCTATGTGCACAGCAACACGTTCCGTTCGAAATCTGCTTACATCTGGTACTCATTAATTAGTGTGACTGTAGCAATAATGGAGATTAATTAGCAAGGAAACATGTTAACCAAAATTCAGTGCTAAATGAAGGTTAAATTTCAAAAAGCTGAGCCAAACCATGCAAATATGTGGGAAGAATACCTATGGCTGAAAAAGAGCCCTCATGGATTCCTATTGCAGCTGTCGAAACTCTTTTGAAGGCTTCTCAGAGGGATTTTCTACATCAAACGGTATCGCAAGTCCAGATACGGGCCCACATTAGCCCAGTTATATATTGATAAGGATAAGCCGGTGTTTACGTGAGTGGCTTTCCATTCGTTGGACAACCGCCTCGTATTGTCTCAGTTTTCGAACAGCAATGCTGTTTTCGGATTTTTCAACAGCTGTGAAAACTGTCAGTTCTCTAGCGTACCTGGCTTACAAACCCAATTTTAATTTCACGTAATCAACTATGAAGAAGGATTAAAACATTTACCCAATCACTTTCTCGCAATCCTCCTATTTCGCGTTCTAAAAAGGCAGAACAGATACTTGGCTCATCGCTCGAAGAAACATCCAGTTGTACACAGCGTTTCAGTGTTTTTGAAGAATGCTTGAACAAATGTAATGTTTATAAGATAAAGTAGGAATAATAATCAAAGTCTTTTGCTTACCGTAGGAGCGCCACATCGGACTAGTGGCTCTTCCTCCAAGCCTGGTGACAAAGGTAGAAAGCAAAGGCCTACAAAACCGCCTATAAAACCTATCATAAACAAGGCTGAGTTGAGAATGAAACATTCCATTTTGTGGACGTATTGTTATTTATCGGCCATGAAGGAGTTACATCATTATTATCGTGCGAGCTATAAAATTGTTGGTTGTACGCAGAAGAGCGGTCAGTGCTTAATTCTCAATGGGCAAACCGTGTAACAAGTGGGACATACAATGATGGCGGTACCTCATTAAGAAAGGCAGTCACGGAACTGAAGTCTATCCCAGCCCAGGAAACAGCACAGTAGGAAGCGAGAATAATGTTTTCCTTCTGCTCGCGTAAGGCATGAGTTGGTGCTTACGTTCTTCCATCTGCCTATCACATACCTGAATATCTCTGCGCATATGGGACCACAAATACCTTCTTTGCATTTTCTGTTTTCAGAAAATGCGATACTACAATACCCACCCTAAATGTTTGAAAAAAAAACGCGCTTTCGCTTTTTTTTCGTTTTTTCTCTATGACTAGGTTGATTCACAGCTTTTGTATATAATGTGCTATATGGTTGAACTCAACTCCTCGCGCTCTATAACAAGGATTATCCAAAATTTTGAAAAGTTCGATTTTGAAGTCCCCATTTATCAAAGTTCCTAAGGGTACGTCATTAGCAGCGACGCCTGCCATAATTATAACCAGAGGACATTCTCTTCTACTAAAAGTAGCCTGTGAAACGTGGAGTAGCTAATATTTTACGGAATCAGGTGAAAATAAGACCATGGTATTTCTCAGATCGTCCTGATCACTTCGGTACCAGTTTTCTCCAAAATGGATGAATTTGGCCATGGCCTAATTTAAGTGACAGAGGCTTTTCGAGATGGAGAATAGCCAACACTAGCTGACTTCTTTTTTTAGGAAATGGTGGACCTGTTCTCCAGAAAAATTACTTTCACATAACTTGAAAACTAGTGCTTTGAGGTTAAAAGAAAACGTTATATAATCGTTCAAAATCCTGTACACACTATGTTTTCAAGAAGAGCATAGGGATTCTTGCTTTTTCAAGTGAGGTTTCCGGTTGTCAGGGAGGAGCTATGCACTGTTCCAGAAGTATACATATTAAACTCTTTGTGAACGACCACCGACTGTAAAAAACCGTTACTTATCTGGGTCTCTCGGACTATATATAGGTTCCTGATATCGCCCCAAAGCACAATACACGAAATTTTGATTTTTGCCTTTAAAGTAAACATCCGAAAACCTACATGATTTGAATCTATTTTCAAAAAGCTACACAGCCATATGAAAATCGATCCACAAAGTTCAATTCGAGTTTGCTCCTTTAGCACCAGTTTTCTACACTATCCATTCTCTCGCCCACCCTATTGACTCTCCAGCTCAGGTGTTTCGTTTCAACCGATATTAGTGATACTTTAAAGTTTTTCGTGTGTAATTCGTATAATTTTGAACATATGCACCATTTTCAAGTTCATCAGTGAGTTAATGTAGCGGCTACATTCGAGCGTGTGGATTGTAAAACAGTTTACGACTGCGGCACCATTAATAGGTAGGCTACTGTCGAGGTGCGAAGAAACTCCCTAGGTACCTACTGCAAGAGCCGCAGAGGTCGCGGGACAATACATTGTGCTGGCTAGCTGAGCTGAGGAGCCAATAGGGTGGGCGAGAGAATGGGAAGGGTAGAAAAGCGGTGCTAGAGGTGCAATTTCGAATTGAATTTTGTGGATCGATTTTCATATGACTGCTTAGCGTTTTGAATAGATTCAAACCATGGAGGTTTTCGGATGTTTACTTTAGATGCAAAAATCAACATTTTGTCTACTTTGCTTTGAGGCGATATCTGGAGCCTATATATAGTCCGAGGGCCC
>UZAF01020655.1:1831-16878 GCA_900617895.1 Haemonchus placei | reverse complement strand
TTCGCTTCCCATCCCAAACCACTCATCAAATTGCCAAAGCTTCACTGTTAACATGAAGGGCATTATAGACAGGTGGTTCTCACCTTCTATGGCTTCTTATCAGCCCCTATCCCTTGGTATCATTCCCTCTCACCAATCATTAACGGTTCCTTCACATACTACGCCATCTACCAGAGTGCCAAGTCTTCATTGTTAATACGAAAGGAGTTACGGATCCCGCGACTATTGCCTTCCAAGGCTCCTTATCTGTTTGCATCGTTTATTGTCACTTCCTATTATCCACCATCAGTGTGCCAATATTGCCGCCTATCTCCCTCCCAAACTCGGTTGTTTTATCTACAGTGGGACAGGAGTCATGAATTTCCGGTCGGACAAACACACACACACATACACACACAAACACACCAACAGACACACTTAGCCGATTATATAAGTAGGCTCATTCATTATTTTGAAATTTTTGCATTCTTTTTTTTATATATAAGCTTTCCAGTGTGCTGATATACTATGGCATAAAGGCCATAAAGAAGAGGGGCTAGCAGGTTTCGGTAGTGTAATTGATAAGAGCACGGTGCCTGGAGGGCATGAATATGGGTTTGAGTCTTGCCCAAAACCAAATTTTGGTCCATAACTCGTCAAAATTGTAATTAAAAATCGTTAAAGGTCAAGCTGCAGTACATATAAAAACGATGTCACGACTACGCATGACTTTTCCGACAGACCAATGTCAACTGCAGCCTCGTTGGTCGTCGATTTCGTCTAGCGCGCCTGTAACGTCTACAATTCGTCCCTACCCATAGTAGCGCAGTAGGTTATGTTGTTGCAGTAGTCATGAAGCAACCTGATATAGTGAGGATGCCCTGGTTGCCCAAAGCTTCAGTTATGGCTTCAGTCACGAATGTATCAAGCTTTATTTAAATCGATGGAAGTCAAGCACAACGGCATCCTGTACTGTCGCGATACCTCAGTTCGAAACGTTGCAGACGATTGGCTTAGAAGTACGTTGGAGGCGATTCCGAGCCGCCTGTAACGAACAACCCTTTAACCACCATTGGATAGTCTTGGTCTATCCAGCCCCACACTAGAGCCTGACTCGTGGGTATTCATGTTACAAGAATAATCGCCTAGATCACCTACTGTCCCATTGATCATCGAACTCCTCAAGCTTACGCTAGTAACATCTCCATACGTCCCTGTTATGAGCCAGAGTGCTCCAGTGAAACGCTTCACGGACGCAAGGCTCAGCATTCCTTTCGTTCAGAGCTTTCGTGAAAAGGTCTGGTCATCGCGTTTGTGGCCGTTTTGGTGTTCGTTTGTCTTTCCGAGGGATCAAGTCAGTAACTGGCCTCGTCCAACGGCCATCACTCTATCGCGTGACGTGCCCGGCCCACCTCATTTTCGGTTTCTTGGCGTAATCTATCCCTGATCTTCGTTCGATGAGAGAACTTGGATTTCTGGATTCGATTCTGTGCTCGGAATTTCACCACTTGCGTTTGTAGGTGAAATTCCGAGCACGTCCTTTCCAAAGCGCGTTGAGTAACACTGACATGTCCATTCTGCAATCGTAAAGTCAGAGACTCCGAGGCGTAATCAAAGCGAGAAGGGATGTAGCGTCGAAAATTAAGCACAGAGCTGGATTTTTTGCCTTTTTCACTACTTTCTACATGTTCTCTGTTATCCTTTACGAAGCGCGTTTCCTTTAGCTCAGCTCCGTAGCTGGATCGTTCTTCAAATTGACCTATCGGCTGAGGGATTCAGAGATGTTCGCTCCATTCGGCGTGGAAGGAGCATCAGGGACCAATACGTCTTTCATGAACTCCGCATTCGTTGGGTTTAAACGAGCCGGTCTTTCCTCATGCGTTGTCGATGTCCTTTTCCCCAGCATTTGACCCGCCTGATATTTGGTGTTATAAACACGATGTCATTTGCAAAACGGAGGTCATGTAAGTAGCGGCCGTCGACCTTCACCCTCACGCCTACCCATTCCATATGACGCATGATGTTCTCGAGAGCGGCACTGATGAGTTTAAGAGCGATAGTCGCTCTGTCGAACCTCTCTCTTTCCGTTGATGATCTTCTTTACAGAATGACGAAATCCTGCTCGAGAAGTTTTGTAGAGCTCTCTGCGGAGTAGAAGCATCTTTGTATATTGAGTAGGAACACCGTGGTTGCCCAAGACTTCGGTAACCGCTTCTGTCTTGACGGTATCGAAGGCTCCTTCTAAATTGATAAACGTAGGACATGATGGTACCCTGCACTCTCGCGGTAATTCAATGAATCGTGTGCGATGTGGATGTTGTCGATGTACCAATCGCTTTCCGAAGCAGTGGTTGCTCATATGGCTATGCTTCAATTTGTATTCTGTCGATTCTGTTTAAATTGGCTTGTGAAGCTTGTAAATTACAGACAGCGGGCAAATCTAGAGATGGTTGTTAGTATCGCCTAGTTCTACTTTCATATGCAGACATATTGTTTTGCTAGTTCTCAACATGAGCACATTGTATTCCGACAGGTGCCGCGTGAAGAGTCTGTTGGAACCGAGGTCCATACTATTCTTCATCAACCTTGCGTCATGTCGAATTTCAAAAAGCATAGTCTAAGGAATGGTATATCCGTCCTGCTCAATGTTATTCGAGCATATGAAATGATGTCGGAGAGATCCGAGCAGAACCATTTATCCTTCGAGATGTAGCAACTAATCCGTCGAGGCAACGAAGAGCAGTCATTCTGGTCTTGTAGTTGGCGAGGCTCTGGCGGGGTTTGCGAGTGTTTTCCCTAATCTCAGCGGCTTCAGCTAGAACTTCTACTATTCTCTCTTTCATATCTCCATTTATCGCTCCTCTGGGTAGCTATCCAACTTCGAACGGTAGTTTACAAGTAGCCAAGATACGGAGACGACCCTTGGCTGATTGCAGACTTTCTGCTTTAGTGACACTCTCGTGAATATAGCCAAGGAGCAGAGTATGTCTGCAGTTTAAAATTGCAGTTTCAAAACTGCAGTAATGGAATCTTGCCATTGAGAAATAGAGTATAGTCTGGAACGGAAATTGCTCCTACCGCATGTCATACTGCGGAATTACAACTTATTCTTTCGAGAGATAAAGCTAAAGGATGTAGTCGTGGAGGAATAATCAATCCCGTCTGAAGGATGCCCACCCCTCTAGGTTGCCTATAAAGTAGCTTGCCAGAGTGGTCAGCCGGTGTATAAGTCCTCTCAGACGATTCTGGTGCCAATTGATCTATCCTGGAGGGATGTAAGGTCGATTGGCCTAGGAGGATCTCGATCCAGGATACGAACCCGTGACCATGCGTGGTGAAGTGCCCACTTGCCACCAAACCACCCCCGCTCTTTCAAAAGATAGTCCAAGAAAAAGGCGGAAGAAAAAAAAGAGGCCTACTTCACTTTGTTAACTTTCGAATCTGCTGAGCTAGCTATTAGGTCAATACTAGAGGTAAATTGTGAGCCTACCATTGAAAAAAAATATGCATATGATATGCATATGCATATCATATGCATTCTTTAGTGTGCATAAAGGACTGTACGAGATGCCACTAGAACTTCGTTCGAAGTATGTATTGCTACGCGAAATTGAAGAAAGCACCTCCCCCGAGCACGTGAATAATGGGTGAATGACTTTTGCATAAATAATGGAAGATATTTGTACCAGTCGGATGGTCCGCCTATGCCGAGCCTCATTCCTTACTTTGCCAAGTAGTTGGTAAGTGTAGTTAGGGGAGGGGTAAAGAGGCGCATTGCTTTTATCCAACAATGAGGGCTAACGTGCAGAGAAGGGGTAGCCGACCCGACATGTACTCAAAAACGGTTTTAGGCGGAGGAATATGATTTCAAGCTAAGCCTCAGTAGGGGAGGAGCGGTGGGATGATTACCTCGTGCAAAAAGCAAGGATGGAGTAAGAGTTGAATATCCCATTGACTCACCCAAATCGGTACTCGTCGCCTCCTAAAGCTCACAATCACATCAAAAAACTGTATGTTCTTGGCTGAGAAACGTTAATGTGCACAGCTATGGGCTAACCTCCTTATGTTGAACGTTGAAAAGAAGAGTAAGTCCCTCAACTTCATTATCACCTCGGATCTTTGTCAAGGCATACATACCACGATGCCGGTGCAGATCAAAATCACAGAAATATCCACTTCACTCCACATCACGCACTTCTCTCAGCAGCTCACTCTACTCCAACAACTTACCCACCAAGTTACTGCCTTATATATAAGAAGGAAGTGTTGATTAGAGCTAGGTTTTCCATATCGCTACCTTTTTCGTAATCATAAGTTTTGCGGACGGACAAATCGACAAACCGACACACCAATGCACCGACGCACCGATAAACAGACGAAGTTTTAAACCGACACACCACGTTTCTGCTTTATATGTGAGAGCATGGGCCTAGGTGATGTAAAGGCAAGTGGAACATTATCGAATACGCATGATTGAAGGATCAAATCCCGGATTGATACACGTCCAGGCTAACCGAGCCTTCCATCCCATCGTTACTATGCGGCGTAAACGTTTAGATCACGTGAGCATGGCGAGTATTGCAGTAAAAAATCTACAACAATAAACGAAGCGTCTGAAAAACATGATTTCAACTTTGAACATTTCTGAAACGATCATAAAATCCTTTTCTAGCATCCTTTCCCTTTATAGAGACTTTCACACTGCTTCTCATCTGTTGCTGTAATTTTTAGTAAAAGAGATTGAAGATGAAGAAGATAGCAGAATGAGACACTTGTATATCAAAAAAATCGCAAATATTTCAAAAGAAGCACGTTTCTATGACGCGAAGAACGCCAAAGGACGTTGTGAAAAGACGTGGCGCGAAATGTCTACATGGGATTTCTCGGAAGACAGAAGTTGAGATATTTTTAAATTTCTCCACTTGAGCGAGCTCGTAGTAACCACAAAAACTTGTTAAAATAAAAAAAGTGGATGCTCACCGTTGGAATCAAGATCATCCATCTTTTTACGAAAAATTGTGTTCCACTTCTCCTGACCTAAAAAAGTGACTTTCTGAAGACCAGTGTAATCAGGTAAACTGACCTCCATCTCTTTTCTTCAATAACCGTGTGTACCGTCAACCGGAACGATGATTGAGAACACACCCCGTAGTGGCACTTTAACTGTATCACATTTGGCAACTGAGTTTCGTTGTGGGAGAGAACGCTACTTAACGAGAACGTTACTATTGAAACGCATCACTATTGAAGATGTATCGATAGAAAAAGTTCACCTTACCTAAAAGGAGAATAGAGTAGCTAGAAGGAAATTTCTGAAGACTCGCTAGTTCACTTATTTTGTCTGTGACGAGCTAGCTTAGTGAAGCACATGCCAAAAGAGTGGACCCGTTCTGGACATCAAAATGAAACTACGAAAAAGGTGGTGCGAATCCTTATCAGCACAAGCCCTCTACAGCTCAGTTGGAGAGATCCAAAGTTCAGCTAACTAAAAACAGACGCGTCACTAAAAATTGTGAGCCTGAAAAAGCCGTTTTCTTCGTTTTATCTTGCAGTTGTTGTGAGGTTCTATGGTTCTTGATGGAGTTAGCATAATCATCAGTCAGCATGAACACAGTCGCAAAGTCAGTTATGTATGGAGAATGATCACTGTCGGGAAGATTGCAGATTGAAGCAGTCCATCCTTCGTGTGAAATTGACATCATATTCTCAGATGAAATTAATGGCTTTCTAGAAAGAAGGAGAACTCTAAAATGATTTTCGTGAGAGAAATAGCCAGCTGAAAATGAGAGGACCTGTTTTCCATAAGCCTTTTTGCTGATCGTTATCATTACTTAGGTCTCATCCCTAAATTCTGTTCTGTGCAAGCGCATTGGTATGGTGACCATCTTTCGAGGAATAAAAAAGTTGAAATTTCGCATTCCATTTTGAACGACCTTTCTGCATTAACGCATTGCCGCATGGAAATAGGACGGCCGTAGTGTCGAAACTGTATCCCTGCAGTGTGTCGAGAGTGAAACGAAATGTGAAAGTCAGCAATTACTACAAGCCTTGAAAATCGAGAGGAACGTTCAGCGATTTTGTTCAAAAAATCATCAGTAATTAGATGAGGAAAGAGAATTGCATTCAGGAGAATATGCAAAAACAAAGGAATGTTTGAGTTGATCATCATCAGAGCTGGTTCATTCCGCGTGACTATCGGTGAAACACTAACTCTGGCATCATCAGAGAATCTCCGTTGCTGCAGAATCCAGCAGTGCTGCTTGGATAACTTGAGGTTGTGGTCTCAGACTTGACACTTGGTCCACTCCCTTGCTACCAACCAGGACCATTTAAGAAACTACCTTCAATCCTACACACTTATATTATAGAACAGCGCAGTAAGCCCAGTTTTCCGCATTGACAGCTGTGTTATGAAATACTCTTTGCTTGCTTCTCTATTTCCTTCGAGAAAAGGATGAAGTTATCGATTGATATGAAACCTCATGTTCGGAGGGTAACTTTACCATTTACATGAGAGAATTCGTCAATGGCAAAGGACAATTCGTCCAAGTTATCCGAGTTGTTCATTGTGTCTCCTCTCCAGCATGTTTAATCTCGCACTGTACCACAATAAAAACAAAGGTGATTTGAAAGTGCTTACACATCTTATGGCACAAAGCTCACAAGGTGTCTTAGGCTTGGCATACTAGCAGCTCCAATGCTGTAAAACAAGACTTATTTCCAATCAGCATTCAGAAGTGAAGCAAGTTTTCGCAGCGAGGGGCACTACTTCTAGAAAGAGACGCGAACTGCTTTGTAGAATTCTTTGCATCCGATTAAGCCACCACAATAAGGCGTTCGGTTATGAGCTCTAGAGAAATATATCCTGCGAAGTCGTCAGTATCATTCCAAGACAGCCGTTGCTCGGACAAAGGCTGGCGAAGACTCACGAATGTGTAAGAACTGCAACCGACGTGTCCTGAAACCGGAGTGATGTGAGTTCTTGTGGAAGCAAAACTCTAGTAAGGATTTTTCTATCGTAATAGGACATTATTTTGGTCAGGAACCCCTGAGCTACAAAATTTTGAATCTTCATAGAAAGTTAATTTGGTTGTGCTCACTTCATGGAACTTTCGCTCTTCAGTCCTCTCAATTGTAGATGGCTCTGAGCGCTCAAACTCTTTCCTGCGTAGGTATTATGATCGTCATTAATGGCGTCCGGAACGTTTTCGTCAGCTGAATTCCATCATTGTACAGAATGGCACCGACGTCCTCAAAAGTCGTCCCATGAAACGGGGTTTGAGTCCAGGAAAACCATAAAATTCAATGGTAGCCGGTAATGATGCAAAATATTACATACGAATTGTCCCGAAATTGTGGAATCACATCGATCCCGTTCAACTTTAAGATTTCACAGACAGTAGGTACTCCATACAACCTAAGCTAACTTTTCACTGACAATCATGATGTATTGTGGGTTTCTACCTGATTTGAAACTGCTTTTGCGAAATCCATTAACGAGAAATACTGCAACCTTCGGAAATGCTCAATCTCTTGATTGGATGCACTATAGCCTATATAGCCACACCAGGAATCGGTCATTTCTGAAGGCGTCTTCGAAATTGGTATACGTTTTCTAAGAGAATCCAAAAATAAAAGTAACGATAAAGTCTTGGGCGTTACTCAATCCCGTCAAAAGGACGCATTGGACTTCCATTAAGAATCGTAGTGGCGTATTGAATACGTAGGTGACCTATAAAATGACTCGCCGATGTACAAGTCAGTGCTTTTATCCTGCCAGACGAATTTTGCTAGAACCACCGTTGTCACCTGAACAGCATAGGGAAGCTCAGGGAGTTGTAGCCAACCCGCTATTGAAATCCGGAATACTCTTTGGAATGATCGATTTCATTGTTGTTTACATTCAGCATAAGATGAAGACTGTTCCTTGTGTAATTCGAACTCTTTCCTCTTCAACTTTTGTTTTGATACTCAAATGAGTTTTGCCGTGGATTCGTGAAACATCCATGGAACGTATTAGACCTTAAAACAGTATGATCAGTCGGCAAACCCTGCAGGTGCTTTATCATGAACTTTTAGAACAACAATAGTATGGTCGATTGGTAGCACTGAACAAGCAACCGACCGAAAGTTCAATTTATGCGCGGCTCTGAGACTGAACCCAATCATGGTGAGTCATGCGAAATTGAATGTGTAATGGATTTTGGAAATACAATGCTCTGCGTTAGGAGTGAAGACTTTCAAGAAGCAGTGAGCCCCACTAACTATTTGAAGACAAGCACAACAGCTACCAGGCAACTTGAACCTACTCTCTAATACTATAAAACCTCTCAAGGAGCAGCAGACAATAAAAATGATAATCAAACCCGAAGCTCTATTGAGTTCATATCCACCGGGTATCCGATCTCTCCTTCTCTACCAACTTTACGCTAAAGATGAAAAAAAAGTCAAGAGCGATGACCGACGACCTTTCTAAGATGCATCAAAGTACGAAGAAAAAAGGTTCACTGAAAACCGGTATCGTGAACGACCTTAATTGTAAACCGTCACACCGTATATATACTCTGAGGTTGAACCTCTTGCAACCCTCCTAACCTTCTCAATGAAAGTTTCACTTAGCTTTGTTCGTAGTACTTACAATATTGCCTCTTTCAACGAGTTTAAAAGCGATATTTTGAATTGCTACACAAATTCCAGGGAAGAAACGTGAAGGAAGCGATGTAGTCATTAAAACTTTACCGTTGTAGATGCGTCACGTTCTCCTCCTTTTTACGACTGTTGGAGCCGCCTTAGCAAATTATGCCTCCCAAAGTTCGGGCTATGAGGTAGCTGAGCAAATACAGCCGGCTCCAGCTCCAGTATCTTCGAGTGGAGGCGATCAGCAGGCATATAACACTGATGGAAAGGAGGCCCCAGGCCCTCAAATAGTTGAAGCTCCTCTGCCCGCACCAGCTCCAGCTCCAGCTCCGGCCCCAGCTCCAGCTCCAGCTCCAGCTCCAGTTCCAGCTCCTGTTCCAGTTCCAGTACCAGTACCTGCTCCAGTTGCGGTTCCAGTCCCAGCGCCAGCGCCTGTCGAACCCACGGTAGTAGTCCAACCCGAGCCAGCACCTGCAGCACCGGTAGCAACAGGTGCATATCAGGCTGCACCTGCGGAACCCGCTGCAGGCAATGGTGTGGTGAGTATTCAACAGATTTAATTGCTCGATTCTGGTCAAACTATGTGTGCCTTTTTAGGAAGAAACTGAGGTAGGCTACAATGCTCGTTCTCGATTCCGTGTTCGTAGACGTCATCACCAACGTCATTGAATGCCTGGCAGATATAACATTTCTCTGTACTTCTGTTCATCTATTACTTATTCAAATGAAAGTTTTCGCCATCCTTGTGTACCTGCATCAGATACAACGTTCAGAGAAAGCAAGAAGTCGTCGTGAACTTAACTAGCGTTACTGCTTGATTTGATCACATTGTTTCTTTGTAAGGAATGCAAGATGTTCTCCACTTCAGTCGAACCTGTCCAAGTGGCAACATGGTCACGGAACTTCTGGAAAAAAGTAGTTTCTTCTCCATAGGAAGTGAAGGGATAGCATCAACATGCAACATTATTTTTTAACAAAGGAAGAAGACAGATAGTGTGACTAAAGCGGAGAATGGCTAATAAATGGGCCCTCTGAAGAATTCCTGCACAAGCACGTGTTAAGAAATTCTATCATCATCAAGTATCAAGCACAAAGCGAGAAGACATTCCGTTTTCATGCCCTTGTTTCTCCAATACTTTTACTGTATCACATGTTATCAGCCGCATGCTAGAAATAACTTCATATTGACCAGCACGACATTCGCTTGCTAAGTTAGCAGAGTCTGTCAAGAAGTGCAGGAAATTCAGTTTGGCAGTACTGCTCCTCCTCCTTCATCCTTTTCCCCGCCACACTCCACGTACTCGATCCTGCTCTCCCACCCCGGGGCTCTACTCGGTCTACTCGTATGAGCCCATGAACTCATTCTGGTGGAAATATGTACATAGTTCATCGCATTACATGAGAAATTGAAGCGCTCACAGAATCCCTTATATGTAAGTAGAACGTATCCCGCCAATGCTCCCTGGGAACTCAACCTAATTTACACAAATCCTCCCTCGCAAAAAATTCACATTTCTCATAGAGAAGACCAAGACATAAATTGCACTTCGTAGCATAGTGAATAAATTCTCCGTTAAGGTCACATACTTGCGAAAACCTACCCCATGGGAATGTTTGAAAAAGCCTGTTCTGCCTAAAGCTAGACAATAGTAACACTTTTGTGTCGAAAGTCTATAGGAAAGCTCGGAGTGTCCCTGGTTGTCAGGAGGGATCGAACGACCTTTTGGTGATAAGCTGTACTCAAGGGCACGTAACGCATTTGAATCCTATCCGTAAAAATGTGTAACTGAAGGCAAACTTCGAGAATCTTGCTGCAACTTGCCTTCTGCTGGCCAGCCTTTTACGCATACCGGATTAAAGAGGAAGCTATGGGGTGTCACCATGTAGTGCTGGTTGGTGTCAACCGGCCACTTACTAAAGAGAGAGACATTAATAGGCCACTTTTACTTCAAATCGCGGAGGTGGTATAGCGGCAAGTGGCGCTCTATCTCACACGCGCGGTCAGCGATTCGAATCCCGGATCGATATCCGCCTAGGCCAACCAAGTCGTCCATCCCTCCGAAGTCGATTAATTGGTACCAGGCTCGTCTGGAGGATAAAAGCACTGACTTGTACATCGACTGGCCACAGCAAGTCATTGTATAGGCCACATACGCACTCATTACGCCACTACGATTCTGGATGAGAGCCGAATGCGGGGGCACATCCCTCAGATAGGATTGATTAACGCCAAAAACTTTATTCTTTATCGTTTATTTTACTTCAAGGCACAGCCCACGATAATTTTGTGGAACCCTTTTCTTACGAAAAGCGGAACTGTTGATGTGGAGTAGTGTATCGGCGGCGAAGTGAGCGAGAAAATCGCCTTCATCGCAAGGAATAAGGCTTTTCAAAAGTAGACGAAATAGAGTTGTACAAGATTACCATGTCGGAAATGGCACGCACGGGGTATTCGGACGGAATTTTAGCTGTCACATTTGAGTAAAAAGCTGACTGATTGAACCAAAACATTCAAACTGCCGTCCACTGCCGTCGTGGGCCATCACAAGTAGTTTTAACTTTCAACATGGGAGTTCCTCGAGACAGTACGGCCTCTACAGCCCCGTTGAAACTCGTCTGCGATGGGTGTGGCATTCGACCGGTACAATCTCTGCGTCCTCATGACGATCTATCCAGGCCCTTCACAGATGTGGCAACACCACCTGTGGTATGGTCATCGGGTGTGCGACGTCAGTCTTGACTGACATTACTGCTCGCCGAGGTGCGAAGTGACCCCAATCGTTACTAACCTCATCTTAATTACGCGCCTCCCCTTGATCGTAACTAACCTCATCTTACTTATGAAAGTGATGACAATGATGAGAATAGTGAGAAAATGGAGNNTGGAAAACAAAAATTCGAGGGTCATAAAAATGTAGTCCGTGTAAGATGTAAAAAAAAAAACTTTTTTTCTGATTTTCCACTAATCTGTGATATCGAACAACATTTACAGAAGCGACGTAGTTGTTTGATATTGGGGCATCTCGTGTTTGAAAGGTCACTGAAAGCCCGCCTTCTGATCAGTTAGGCCATTTCACAATTCTCATGGAATATTACAATACTTCAAGCAATTTCACGCCAACCCTTTTACTATGGTACTCGCGTACCGACGCAACCTCCACAAATGCAGCTCGGCTCCGCACCACAACCATTACACTACGCTACTTCCGTATAAAGCTTACGGAGCAGATCGCATCCAAATTGAGGAGTTTGGCATGAAGATGTCCAAATTCGTAGCGAACAAGACCACATGAGCTGTTTAATTATTGTCTTTAGATATTTCCTATTAGAAAAATTAGGCTTCTTCACATTTTATAATATTTTTTTGTTGAAATTTTTATCAATCTTGCATGAAAAAACCCTCTAAATTAAAGATCATGAGAACTTTACGTTGAAAAACTAATTTGCTTGAAGTTTCATTTTCTCAAATTTCCTATCATTCGGTACTGACAACAGAATAGAATAAGAGCACTGAGGTTGAATACAAATTGAGCTTACCATGACCTGTAACATCATCCATGGTAATTCGCAGGTTGGAAGTCCCAGCATTTGTCCTGTTTTTAGAAAACGCAAGGTGGATGTTTCATAATGAGATAGATTACATAATCGTCAGTAGTGGCAACTCCTTGTCCTTGTTGTTCCGAACAACTCGAAGAGATTGAGGGTTCGCCTTTCTTTCGACACCTGAGCACATAGCGGCGAAGCTAATTGTAAGAAGCCATATATATGTAGATGTATGTATTACACTACTTCAACCCTACCTCCTCCATTCCATGGAAAAAATTTGACATAAACAGTAAGAGGAAGAGTTCGGCATCTCGCAGAACATCTTCGGTATTGTTGAAATGTTTGCTGAGTGACATCATTACTAGGAAGGATTCAACCTGTAATACCGAAGCCTCGCCAGCTGAGGGCTATGATCAACACGCACACACAATTTTAGGGAGACGGGCGTTAGGAACGATTTCGGGTAATCGATTTGCCGCACGCGGCTGTCGCGGACCACTCATTCGCCGTTATTACAGCTCTAGCGTTCTTCATACAGCTCAATTGATATGCGATCATTATTTTATGTATAATTCTACTATTAGTACTTTTGCTCTTTTATTTCTTACCTATTGCTGCATCCTGCTACATTCCTTCGCGCGCGACGCCCCTCTCACCGCGACGCGACCATTTCNTTCCTAACGCACCACACCCACAATTTTACGATGCTCCGTGAGGGTTACATGTGTATGGAGAGGTGATAGGGAAAAAGAGGAAACAGAAAAAGGCAGCGCGGCGGCTGGATTGGAGAAAACTGAGAAGACCATCGTAATGCCTGTGGAAACTCTTGCCTTTTCCATTTCTTCCTCCTAGAGCCTCACAGAGTGTTTCGGGTAGCAATAGCTGCCCTTGTTTGAATCGTCAATTCGATACCACTGGGCCTCGCTCGCGGCGATCGCTTGATGTGCTATGGAGGCTGTGTCTAAAGACAAAGAGTTTAGGTACAACCAGCACTACAGAGGGCCTTCTTCAGGATATATGTGGCTCGACAGCTCTAATTATGACGAAGGATTGAGTGAAACAATGAACTCCTATCGAACGAACTTAGAGGCCTTGCAGACATAACGAAAGTTACTACAACAAGTATAGGGTTGGGAAGAGAGTTTTGCGACAAGAAATTCGAAGCGTTGAAACATCGTATAAACAATGTGAACACGGCGGAAACGGTAATAAAATTAGGAAACGTATCTGGCAAAATATATGAGTGATCAATGGCACGCACGTAGACTTCTGTAGCATTACATTCAAAAAATGGACAATACCCTATTCGTAACTCCACATTCTATTAGATACGCCAAGAGAAAAAACGTAGGTATAAATTCTTTGATCATCGGCAATTATTGGATACTAGCAGTGATCACCGATCAACGGTCACCAACCGGTTGGACAGCTCCGCTGGGGAGATGCCAGCTTTCGAAATGACGCAAACATCGTCTCATACTTTTCTGGGGATGAAGAGACCCATCCCATAATGAAGATAAGGGCAGTCTACATAGTCAAAGCTGTCCCTCAACTCAATGAACTATATTTAGCCAATGCGGCGAGTAAAAGGCGTCCGAAATCGTAATTCTGGTCCCTACAGAAGGACAGCTCACATCGGAATTTCGCTTCAGACACCTGTCGAAATTATACCGGATTAGCTTTGTTCCAAGTTCTTCACCAATCGTGCTCTCGGAACGTTGTTCCTTTTAATTGTCATGTGCTCAGCCTTCTCGAGCGTTTCTCGCGGGAAAATTTGGTAACTTAGCGGTAACCGAAAACGGCAGCCAGGGATTACATACTCCCAGTCACAGCTTCTTGACTTCTGGACGAAAGGCATCAGCGATTTGCTCAAAGGATAAGAGAAGGTTGTTGTTATCTTTAGTTATTTTACGGAATTCCATTGATCTGTAAAATTTTAAAGAAGGAATACGAAATAGCTCTCATTCTGTCAAGAGGCTTTTTTGCCAACCAAGTAAGTCATCACCTATTCACTTTTATTTCGAATCCTATACCTTTCAGCGAAGCCTGCTATAATTATAACCTGAGGACATTCTCTTCACTTAGAAGTAATCTATGTAACATGGATTAGCTAATATTTTCCAGCATCGGGTGAAAACAAGACCATGGCATTTCTCAGATCATCCTGATCACTCCGATACCAATTTTCTCCAAAATGAATGAATTTGACCATGAACGACTTTCTATGAATCTTGGCATCGTGTGAGTTCTGGTATGAAGATGTGTGATATAGCCTCAGCCAAGATGGTACAGCACTTTATTCAGTCAACGTTTCGGCGTTACCGCCTTCGTCAGGACCTGGAAGCCAAAAAGAATTTGAGATTCATCCGACTCATGCACCATTTCAGACTTCAGTTAGCCCAAGTAAACCTACAGATAACTGAATAGGTCTCGTAAACCACAACAAGGGAACCCACCTTAGAATAGAGGAGACGACATGTAGACCACCTTTCAAACTGCCTATTTAAACATTTTCGCAGTGGGTGGGCCCCGGGTGACCTGACCCCCGACTTGAAGCCGGTGGCAATTGTAGCCCACACAGGTCGATGAACGGGGCGAGTTCACTAGTTATGGCCAAGCATTCGTCTTTCCGGTTAATTTTGGGGTCTTTTGCGCGGATCCAAAACGCTTCCAAAGTCTTGCGCGCGGAGGTCGTGGGCTCCCGCTTCAAAATCCTGACTGAGACTTCAAACTCTACCCCTCCGTGGCGTTGCCTACGATGGTCTCCGAGGGAATTTTCAGGCCTTGATTTCTTCAGACCAGCTAGATGTTCCTTGATCCTACATATTAAAGGCCGCCCGGTCTCACCTATATATTCGTCCCCGCAGACCTCACAAGTGATCAAA
>UZAF01020653.1:0-13045 GCA_900617895.1 Haemonchus placei | reverse complement strand
CGCTCTGAATTGTTCGTTGCCAACGGCCGATGGCCGCCCACTGCGCTCATCATCTTCCAGGCTCTCATCACCGATACGAAATTTTTCAAACCACCACTGTGCTGTGCGTTGATTCATCGTACCTAGATCTAAGTCATCGTTGATATCCCGGTCCGTTTCTGTCGCACTCCTGCCCAATTTGGATTGGAAAAGAAAATCATGCGGATCTGTCGTTTGTCCATGCTGATTTCGACCTTCTAAAAAACCCCAGGAATCACTCCAGGGCAAAACCAATTATATATTTGGGTAGAGCAAGAAATGCGCTTCAGAATGATATAAAACTTGCAGAAAATCTGATAGCAAATAACATCGCGGCGAGCATTTGAATATTGGGCGTCAAAAACCGCAAGAACTTTCTTCACGACCTAATAATTAAGCCTCGGCTAATGATGACGCAATATTCTGAGAGCGTTCCTGTTAACTCCCACTTCTCGCACTTTATTCTAGCTCAACCAGTTTTTTTCAATCGGACCGTTTGATTTCTCCGCTGTAGTGAATCGCGTGCTGATATCTCGCCATGATCATCCTTATCGCATGATTCAATTGGAACATTGCTTCTTCATCAGCTGCTAGAACGTACTGGCCCCTCTGGTATTCTCAAACCCTATTTGAATAGGTTGAAATGGTTACCTCAATAAAGCTGATGAATAAATACTGTGACGTGCAGTACGAACCACATTTTGTGCAGTCATAAGTATAACTCACAATTTATCTTGCAATAATCATGTATTAAGAGACGGAGGGCCATGGAGAGATTGCGTGGAACATCCGGCTTGCCAGATGGTGAAAATTCTCGAAACGCGAGATGGTACTAAGATTGCACTTTTCTGAAGGGATGTTCAAACTTGCTTCGAGACTTCTTGTACTATGTATCACTGCAGGGTTATCACTAAGACCTCTTCATCACCATTAAAAACCGTGTTTGTGAATGTTCGTTGTTCGACACAATAAACTCTTTCTATACTAACACGCTTGATTTGAGTGCATACTCCCGAGCCACAAAAAGAACAGAACCTATGAAAACATTGAAGTTTTTTTTGAAGGCCATAAAAACAGTGCATAGCACAAATGTTCGCCTGGAACCCTTAGCGATAGTATAATTTATGGAATATAAAGTAGTTGGTCTACCCTGACCTCTTTGAAGGCACAGTTCACGAGAAAAATTGTTTCGTGAAATATCTATATGAGAAGCAATATAAACGCAATACGATTTACGACCTTAAGTTTGAGGGACGCACACGTACAGCTTACTATAGCTACAGTAGCGCTCAAAAGTCTTCGGTGGAATGCTATGACGCTGTTTCGTTCGTAACTTTTTTGTTAGTAGACCGAATCGCGCAAAATTTGGATATGTTTAACTAGAGCATATTTCACCCTACCCAACACTATTTCACTGCAAAGCTGCAATTTCCACAGATAGAGCAAGGTGTTTGTTGCGGTAGCAGATTTTGCTAAAAGTAAAGTTGTTGACGCCTGCACTTACTTGCACCTTATTGGGGCTTTTCTAATCTATTGTGTTCGGCATTACTGCTCGTACACTTCAGACATGACAAAAAGGAAAGAGATTCTAGAAGGCCCGTCATCTGTATTTTCAGTCGATTTTGAGTTCATGCTCTTTGGAATATCTGGAACATGATCAGATTGCAAGATAATAGTGGTAAATATTCACAATACACCCATGCTAGACATTTCGAAATTTCGCTTGATTAGATCCAGTAGGAAAGGAGTTAAGACTGAGAAGTACGGCTGAAGAACCATTTCACCGAAGACTTTTGAGCGCTATGTACTGTAGCTGTACCCAATGAGTGTCGGAACTTCTCCCCGAGTTTCCTTGCGAAGCGGCAGTGGTCACGCGGCGCTTACTGTATCCTTTCACTAGAAACTCAAACCTTTCCTTTCATTGCGCGCGACCGCCGGCGATCGAGGGCGACGATGAGCGCAGCGTCACTTTCGGGGAGAAGGTAACGGACCCGTATCCAAGGGCACCTTCGCGTTCAACCTCTATTTCTCTTATGTTTTGAAGCCTTACATTTCTCTAAGTATGCCGATTTTTGCGTTTTCTTCGCTACTTTTGCCCTATTTCAGACTATCACTTCCATTATTTGTTTTATGGCTACCTCAAAATAGTTGTGAATTGTGTCTTCGAATAATATAGAAGATATGCGAAGAAGAAGAAGAAAAAAAAAGAACCCATTATTTCCCACGTTCTGTGGATGCGTTGCTGTGATCCTCAAAGTCCTCAGGGATAGCAAATGCCGTATCATTTGAGATGAGTAGGGAGTATTAATTGCAAATATCATATCTCATCCTGTCACACTAACAAAAAGTGTATCAACTCAAATTGTGAAAGGACGCAACAATATGCTGTTGTTCACGATATAGTCTTCTCGAGTTTGAAGAATTCTCGCTTGCTTGCTCCTTGCTAAGTAATCTGGAGCTCAGACAACTGTACAAAATTATTGAATTTCGATAATTCTGTCAGCTATAGCGTGTTGAAAGCAGTTCCCGTGATACCTTGGACTTACAAAAGCTTCTCGTCATCCGAAGACCTCGTTCTTTCGTAGTCGGTTAATTGGCATTCTGCTGGCCTGCGAAAATAGAAACAGTATCGTATACGCTGTCATTCCCTTCTACATGAGCTTTTACGTGAATTAATATCAAAACTTATAAACCTGAGTGCTGGATAAGCCTTGGGAGCAAAGCTTTTGGAATGGTAGAATAATCGAAAACTTTTCAAATCGACATCTTTCTACACTCACTACTTAATGAGCTTATTCATCGCTACATTGCCAAGACTGAAGGTCACGTCTGAAAGTGAATGACTGAGTAGCTTGTAAAATACAAGTGCTACGCCTGCAGATTTCTTGCATGAGCACGAATGGTACCTAGGACATTGACACGAATAGTAGCTAAACTTTGAATCAGGCTTTCTAACGAGCGAACAATCACTTTTGATGAAGAATGGGCAAAGCAACTCTGGGTAGACGCACTTAAGCAGGTATCAGTGGTGGCGAAACGCCTGGCTCTCGTCCAGTGACAAAAATAAGCGGAACGCGGGAGATGAATTCGATGAGATCCGGCCACTTTAAGACTATATAAGTGATAATCAGAGACGCAGCTGGTTGCACGCCCACGGTTCTCCTGCTTTGACAGTCAGAAGCAACATCACCATCTGCTTTCTGATATTCTCAGAGCACCAGCTGTCTCGAACGGCTATATGAGTATGGTGAATATTTAAAGGAGTTTCAATCGAGCGGCTTTTTTTTTTGAACTGTTTCAAAGACGACGTCAGATTGTCTGCTCCACAAGATATTTTATGGAAGTTCTTTAAACGGTGATCCGGTGGAAAAAGCGAAGTTATTTCAGATTCGCACATTGGTTCTCGTTTGTCTATCAGCCACACCGTTGAAAGCGTGTTTCGGTGCCGGACTGTGCTGTCATTACCCTACAACAACACCTCCCCCGCCTCCTCCGACAACGTGCGCTCCAACAGGGCCTGCTCCCGGTTGCGTGTAAGTTCTCTGAAAGGTATGCTGCTTTCTAATAATTGAAAATAATATATGTTTCAGAGCCGCTGTGCCTATTGTGTATGCTCCTCCACCGCCACCTCGAGCCGCACCGCCACCACCACCACCACTTGTCGCAACAGTATCACGTCCTTCTCTTCCCCTAAGTGTTCTACCACCTATGACTCCTGCCATAGCACCTTCTCCTAATGTTGTCCAACCCCAGTACGGTTCAGGAGTTGCTGCACCTGTTCGTGCGAGCCCTTACGTAGGTCCAGCAGCACCACCGACTCCCTACTTCCCACCCGCGCAGATCAATGCTGTTCCAGCTAATATTCCATCCGCTGGAAGCGGGATGGGCGGAGGTGTACGAGGCGACTACAACTTCAATGAGTTCGTTGGTGGTGTAGGTGCTAATGCAGGTGCTGGTCCAGTGGCAAGCCAAGGACCCGTCATGGGGAACTTTCCTAGTGCTGGCAGTGAGCTGTCAGCACAATCGATAAATCCTGCTGTTGGTGGAGCACAAGCAGGCCCAGAAGAACAAGTGCAAGCTGCTCTAGGCACATACACTCCCAGTACTCCGTCATTCGTAGCTCCCGCACAACCAGAACAAGGGGTTACAGGAGAATCGGAAGAAGCCGTTGGCGGAGATGCTTCCCTCGAAAGCAAAAAACCCGTTCTCGAAAAAGTGAAAACAGTCAGCACTACGCGCACAACTAGAAGTCCTGAGCCACTCAAAGTCTCTAGACCTCGCACAGACGTTGGAAAAGCAGGCGCAACCTATCTCTCATCCTCAAGCTTAGGAGGTACATACTCAGAAACGACAAAATCAGCATCCGGAAGTGTAAGTGATTGATTGTTGGTAGATGTTCCGTTATGAGCAGTTCAGAAAACCACATACTGCAGGCAGCGGGTGCAATGAGCCACACAGTCATCAAGACGGCAAGCTTACTACAAGAGGTTGGTCATTGCTTTTGTGAATCAGTGCGCATTCCACAGTTATTGAGCATGTCACGACGATTGAGGCGTAGCTACTTGGCGTAGATATCATTCGAACTGATAATTTGAAGCAGCAGGTTAAGTGCTAGTTATCACACGAGCAATGTTTGCTCATAGGGGTGCTATGAGCATGGATAGGAAACGTGAGCAATTTTATATGTCCAGAGCAAAAATCTTACTTCCAGGATGCCGAAGGAGAAGAAGTGAAGAATGATTCAACCAATTCTTCATTACTATGGTAGCTCTACATGCCTAGAATAGAAAGAATAGTCTTTTCTACAGGGGTGTTCTTCCTCTCAGTGAGCGGGAAGATTCCGTACCAGCCTGTTGTACATACTGCAGAACTAAAGTCATGGAATTGTTATCGCTGACCACGATCATGTCAATTATACAGCCTCCAAAAAATGGCTGGTACAGCTTCACATGTTTAGAAAAAAATGAATTTTAGCGAAATTGTGACTGACCATAACAATCTCACTTAATTTCTTGATTATCGAGTTTTGAAATTGCCAATAAAAATTGTATTTTTCACTAAATGGAACATAACATCTTGGTCGTCAGCTCAGCAAAATTATTGCAATGCCAGATAATGTTGCTTCAAAGAAACACGGACGCCAATGAAAAAGCTGCCCTCACTGTTTTTGAGTCAACTCTTTACACGAAGACCAAAATTGCGAATATTTCTTTTGCAGCTTTTCGAGGCGTCGAATTCCCAGCATTTCATTTCCATTTATTTCATATCGGTGTA
This sequence comes from Haemonchus placei, assembly GCA_900617895.1. Taxonomy (NCBI): domain Eukaryota; kingdom Metazoa; phylum Nematoda; class Chromadorea; order Rhabditida; family Trichostrongylidae; genus Haemonchus; species Haemonchus placei. The sequence goes on along the minus strand of UZAF01020653.1, from coordinate 7,753 downwards.
AGCTGAGAAAAAAACTGCTGTTCTCGAACACTCCACGTCATTTAGACCCCGATAATTCGACAGTGAAATCCGAAAATACTGAGATGCCCTCAATCTCCAACACTTCAGATCTACTTGGGCGCGGACGGAGGAAGCGTGTAGGGAAGGGAATCAGGGAATCACTTTTTGTGTTCCTTCAGGATATAGTGAGAAGACGCAAAAATGAGCGATTGATGTTTGTTTATCCAAAAATGTGCCATCTGCACCTTCAATGGGAAATCGTCTCACGTACTTTTTAAGAGTACACGTCGCTAGTCGCGAGATGCAGAGAATAAGTCATTTATCAAAGCAATTCCAATGTTTCGTTGCAATGTAGCTTACACATGAGCATGCGATTCCTTTTTTTTTTGAAACTATCCCGGACATAGCTGACATCCCCCTTCTCTCCTGCGACATCATCAATTTTCTTATTGGATCGTTTTCATTCTTGCGCAATCTCGTTCCTATTCTGATCCGTCTTAGCCTAGGCTAACACTGAATCGCTTCTCAGAACAGGTCCCGTTCTATAGCTTCCTCATTTGCTACTTTCACCATTTACTCAAATTCGGAAGCACAGCGTTGCCTAGAGCATAAACGAAAAAAAATTGCCCACGTAGACAGAGGAACCACAGCTGAAGCTCGAAATCGAGTAAAGGTTCTAGCATACTTCGTTGAGAATGCTTGTAGCAATGAACAACCAAATTTGTACGGCAACAATACTAACCTTAGTAAGGGCATTAATGCAAAAATTACGTTGTGAAAACAGTTCCGAATCCAATTCTCACTTTTATTGACATTTTCTTATGGGTCAGAAGCTCAGAAGAGAGAAGAAAATGAATAAGTTCCCAAATCCTTGTGTCCATACGTCGAAAGCGCTCCCGAATGGAATAGATCGAAGCCACCCGCGATCGCGGGATAGGTGTCCTTCTACAGTTATCACGAGAAAGACTTCTTTCAAAGTTATTGCTATTGGATTCGAGGGTTGGGTTGTGTAAGTCAACCACATGCAACAGCATCAATGGTCACTAACAGAGAGTTTCGAATCAACTGGAAATGGCCGCACAAGTAACCTATACAAGGAAAGGTTCAAAAAGCGATCGGTTGGGGGACAGAAGGGAAGGGGTGTTCTGCAAGTTCACCGTCGTGCTAATTGGGTCACGCCACACGATCCATTGCGATTGAGATTAGCCCGTGTTGTGATGAGTATGTATGCAACAATATCACGCTAGCTGGACCTCAAGAAGAAGTCTATCCTTTTTCAGAAGTTCTAGGTTTTGACTGCATACGAGCTCGCCTTTCGGATGTGTTCATTATGGTTTCAATCTTCAGGGCTTCTTCTTATTTTCAAAACATGTACAAATGCAATTAAGATGGAAGGCGCTCAACTGTTTCCCATTATAACGATGAAATATGGCTCCACTTCTGCCACGCCATCAATGGTGCGGATTGCGGATCCGCCTAATTGTCCCTACAGTGGAATCGCAGTCCCCCAACTTAGCTCCATCCAATTTTCANTCGGATGTGTTCATTATGGTTTTAATCTTCAGGGCTTCTTCTTATTTTCAAAACATGTACAAATGCAATTAAGATGAAAGGTGCTCAACTGTTCCCCATTATAATGATGAAATATGGCTCCACTTCTGCCACGCCATCAATGGTGCGGATTGCGGATCCCCCTAATTGTCCCTACAGTGGAATCGCAGTCCCCCAACTTAGCTCCATCCAATTTTCATATGTTTTGCATCCTCGGACATAAGCTTGGACAAGGACAAGGACCTCAGTGTTTATTCCGACTTCAAATATTCTACCTCTACATTCTACAATTTTCAGTTCCAAGCCTAAACTCGAAAAGCTAGCTCATCGCTGTAACATACAGTATAGGATCATGACGGAAGCTTTCCGGCCGTATCTGAAGTGACGTTGGTCAATTTGAGAATTTTCTCCTCTAAGAGCTTCCCTTCTCACGTTTACGGATTACATCATGCATCGTTTTAGAGTAATGAAGGTGCTCTACAAAAAAAAGTTCACTTATCCTATGCAGCTGTTATGATTTAGTTTAGACTTTGAGAAAATAGCAAAAACCAGCACTTAATTCAGGCAAATTTTTTGTAACGGTCATTATTAGCCCACACATTCCCCAGTAACCTCCTTTGAATGGCCAGCCATAAGTAAGCTCGGAGGCAGTTTTTCTTCGAGCTCCGATTTCCAGATTTCGATGGCCTCCTGGCCTGCTCGATGGCTACCAATCCGTGGTTGACCCGAAGCTTTTCTGGTAAGGTAATGAAAAATAGGTGGGACTTTGACAGCAGGTGGGTAGTAGGGGAAGAAAGTGAAAGGGCATTTTGGTTTGATTGTGAACCTTTCAGGGAGGAGGATAGGTCTCGTAATAATGTCGTGATTCCGGCAATAGGGCATCATCCTACTTATATAATCGGCCTTATAAGTGTGTCTGTTGGTGTGTTTGTGTATGAGTATGTGTGTGCTTGTCCGACCGGAAATTCATAACTCCCGTCCCACTGTGGCTAAAGCATTCAAATTCGAAAGAGAGATAGGCGGCACGATAGAAACAGCGATGATAAGTGATAGGAAGTGACAACAATCAGTAGAAACTGATAAGAAGCCTTAAAAAGCAAAAGCCTTACGGTCTGTAGCTCCCTTCGTAATGGCGATGAAGCCTTGGCACTTTGATAGGTGATGTAGGATGTGATGGGACCGTTAATGGTTTGTGACAGAGAATGATACCAAGTGATAGGGGTTGATAAGAAACCATAGAAGGGTCTGTAGGTCTTTGGCGCACTCCTGTTAAGAGCCTGTTAGAGGAGTCTTGGTATTTCAATAGGTGATGTAAGATGTGACAAGATCGTAGGTACTCGGTGACAAGTTCGAGAATGGTTGGTGCAGTGCCAGGAGCTGACAAAACTGCTAAGGGCTAATAAAAATCCTCGAAAGCGTGGAGTCACTATAATAATGGCATTAATAGTGGAGCCTTGACTGTTTGGCATGTGATATGGAGTATGGCGGGATCGTAGAAGACCAATGATAAGAACTGATAACAGCTGATAGAGACTGATAAGAGCACTTACCAACTGAATTTAACTCTTGCGGTATTTACGATGTACATATTTATGATTACGGCTATTATATAGATTACGACCGCTACCCAGCAAGGTTTGTAATTCGGTGGAGGATCAAGGTTACTTCATGTTTTGATATCATTTACGACAAAGCTTATCCGACCGATAATAATTTGGGATTCTCATCTAATGATGTTCCCGTGGAGGAAAGAAGGTCCAGTGATAACGACATCTGATAATGGTGTTATTATCACTTGAGAACATTTGTGAGTGCTATTCAATTCTTTGGTTTCCTATCACTTAAATCTTAGCCGGGCGGTCCTTCTTTCTCTATATATAAAGCGGTAATAATCTCCAAGCGGTTATTTTATGTGTCTGTTTGTATGCCTGTTTGTGCGTCCTTCCGAAAGTCACGTAGATACGACGAAGAGCGTGAATGTCACGTGAGCGCGGTGAGGAAACAGTTAGGAAATGGGAAGTAAACCGATACTATTATATTGATCCTCATTGGTCCACTAACTGAGTCGTAGTTAAGCGTTGGTGGGCATGTGGTGCACGCATTAGCGTGCGTAGCCCAACTAGTATTACAGGCTTGAAATCCAGCCTTAATCATAACAGAAATGCAGGCAAAACATATAGCCAGTAGAGAGTGGAAGTCTCGTGATGATATATCAAATAGTGCCAAAACATAAATAAATGTGAATATAAATTGGAACTATCAGATCCAAAGCTTCGAATGGACAATGGACATTCAGGCTATGGCCGAGACTCACTAATATCCTTAAAGGCACAGTTCATGATGAAGGTAACTCGATTCCTATATTTCCTCTAAGTTTAAACCCTGGACCACAAGTATGCCACATCTAGCGCTGTCCAGCCGAAAAAGGGCCATATAAAGCACAATAACGACTCGAAACTGTAAATCACACCCAGGGGTGGTCGTGTTTCGAAGACTATGTAGAAGCCCAGCCGCACTGTAGCAGATTTGCTAAATATTCAAATGAAAAAACAATGATACTATGAAGCAACGATACAAACAAAGGAAAACAGCAATAATAACAAAATAATACCAAATTGGCAACAGTGGAGGAGGATTACAACATAAAAGTCCAAGACTTTGAATGCATGCAGCACCGCCTCATGACGACGGTGGAAAGCGATTTTTGCTTACTGTAGCCAAAATTTTAAGGCATTGACACAACCGTACCTCTTCCAAATACCCTTTACACGCCACTTCTTTCGTAATAATCTCGTACAACTCCCTACTTCTCTATTTGTTTCAAGCTCTCCTTTGCCTGCATTCTGCGCTACATCTGCACAATTCCGCATCACCATTTCCAATATTTCACTCAACTGCGTACCCCGAAATTATCGCGTTCTGGGCTCTTAAGAGTACTGCCTCTTACGCAGTGAGCGTGAGAACACCAACAAGGTGTTCAAGTTTACTCGGAAAAAATTAACATGGAATAGCAAACAGTACTTTTGCAAAGGATACGCTTGCAATTCCTAAGCAATGTGAGTTTTCGAATTTCTTCACAAAATGCCCATGGCTCTTATTAAATTCTTAAATCAATCGCTCCTTTGAGAATGTCTAGCATTTTTCCCTTATACTTCGTTGTGCTGCAATTTCTCAAGCCCTAGCACGGCTCACCTTGCTCATGAAATCATTCTGAAGGAGCTGCCTAGTGGTAAGCTTGGTAAGCAAAAATAATATTGGAGAGTTTTGGAATACACTTGACTTTAAAAGGCCAGGGCAGCCGAATGAGTGCCCGGATGAGATCTTGACGGGCTTCGAACTCTTTGATTTTACTTGAGAGGTCGCTTATGAGGTTTGGATTGCAAAGAGTTGCGTTGTGATGACCAGTTTTGCTCAAATTTCTAGAATACAAAATGAGCACGAAACTCTCTTTGAATCTTTGTTTTCAAGGCCTTCCTATAACAACTTTTTTGTTAGCCCTCCGTGCTTTGCCAAGCACATCCATCTTAAATATTCCCGACGCAGATTTTCGTTTTTTCGGATTTCGCGATTGTTTCCCAACACTGTCATTATCAAAAATTCCTGTTCTCAAAGATGTTGGCTAACTGTTTTGTAGGACTCACACTCCCTTTTCGTTCACGAATACTGCCTCACCTGATCGTTGCCGACTGTATCAAATATCAACTGTGAGTGTGGATAATGTTTTTCCACTTCCATTGATACAAAGTTCTCGGTCCACAATGAGTCCTAAAACAATCTTAATCAACCGGGTTCATAATTCGAGAATGATGAGAATCACTTGTTGCATCGACCAGAAGCTGATTCCACGGCTAGACAGCACAGCAGCAATATGTGCACGAAGCATGAGCACCAATTGGTATACAATGTATCGGCGGTTTTCCAAATTTTCCGGAAGGCTACTCTAGAACTTTTATACGAGGATGACTCATTTGCAACGATTGAGATGACTCAACTAAAGAAAAAAATCAGCTGAGTTACAGCAATGCTACACTTTTAGAAACATCCCTTAGCTAAAGTTGAAACTGCGGAGTACATTCTCCGAAACGGAAACTAGCTGCTAAAACCTTTATAAATCTTCGACTGTGCAAAAAATGCGTGTTTGTCAGCGTCGAAATTGAGGTGCTACAAATGAAAAGATGTTCCAAATGAACTTTCTCAAACGAACTAACACATTCCATTTTAGTTGTCCACGGAGTGCGCCATAAATATGTATGGTCACAGCTTCACGAAAGTCAATTATATGATAGAAAAGGGTTTTTCAAAGCTGAACCTTCTCGTATGTTTACAATATACCTTATTCACATATCTGCTTTGGAGCTCTGAATTCGTCGTTTTTCGAAAAATGGCAAAGCCTCGCACTCGATGAGCAGGCGTTCCGTGTTAGCGCGCATCTGGTGTAGGCCTTTTCAGGGATCGCTCGTCGTTTCGACATTTCTCGCATGACGGTCTCTTGAATTGTGGACAGAATAACGATAAGCCTCAAGACGGTTGTCTCATCTTGATTACGACCGCTCCCCCCTCCCATCCCGAATACCATTGCTCAAGAATGAATACACCACGAAACTTGCAGAAACACGAGAGAAATGACCGCCGAATGTATGTTATATTTCAGTGAAAATAGTATTCCCCGAGCAAACAGATTTGTATCCAGATAGGTTTCAAAAGCCTTGTGAATTTTCCACGAGAAGAAGTTTGGAAGGAAGAATAAGCGCCGTGCCCCGCTTGCACGCGGCAGGCGGTTCGACATAATTTCTTCAAGCAAGAAGACATTCAGCGTAAAGAAACCTTCGGATCCTAGAGTACCGTATATTTCTCACCACGACTGACGAAGAAATTGAGGAGGGTCGGATCGTTCCTCGTAGCCACTTCCCCTTCCTACGACGGATTGGGCCGGAATCTGTGCCATCAGAAAATGTCGCTTATTTTAGTCTAGAAAAGTATAAAACTCAATCAAAGCGTCTTCACATAGGAAATCTCTGAGAAGGTGCTGCTAAAGCCAAAGACTATTCCAGGAACACGGTTTAGAGACTATGGCACACTTGCTTACGAATGGGAAAAATCAAGACTGGTGCTGAGGGGATGTTCGCAATTTCATCCCTTTGTCAATTGCCCTACGAGTTTCCGCGACCGCAAACGAATGGGCCGATGGGTATTGTGTAAACTGGAGAGGAAGCATGCGCTTCAGAACACAACACTGCTCTGCTTCTGGGAAGTCGTTGATGTAGGCCCGCTGAGCTTCTCAAGAAGTCGCCGTCGATGAGTAGCCGAAGCGACTTTAGCACGCAACGCACCGATTATTCCATATTTTGATTTATTTACAACACGAATTGTAATCAGCACAGAAGACGTTTATATCAGATGACCGTGCGTCCATTTTGTTGATGTAATGCTAGCCAATTGCTCACATGAATTCACCACGTATCAATATGAACCGTGGTTTCTGCAAACAATCGTTTTGTTACCAGATTTATGTCTACCCTGTGTATTTGCCATCGAGACAAGCTCGTCTATTCTTGCTCCAAAAACGTTCAAGCCCACGAAATGCCTCCACTCGCTTTTGGCAACAGCTTCGTTCCGAAAGATCTTAACTCTTGAGGCGCAACGCACATGCTTCAAAAGTAATAGTTGGTGAATGGTCTGGTGCATATGATGCAAGAGTATTAGACTGATACGTTCCCTCTAGTAGGGCGACTTTTAGATAAGAGTAGCAATCATTGGATCACACCCAAAAATATAGGCGGATCTCCGGCGCATGTTGCGCGCGCGGCTCTTGACCCATTGCCAAATGTGATAAATTTTTCTCGACTGGAGTTATTCCACCACTGACTGCTCAAAAATACATGTGTAACACAGCCTCTGAGCATCTCAATATTACTGATCAATGTTTGTTGATGATGTTGTAAAGCTCACTTGCTTAGGAGTTTGTTTATGTTCTTGGGCTCTACACTCTTGAAGACACCTTCAGCACTCGAGTGTCCACGTTGTTCTGCTTCCTTTTACACCGATGCCATAAAACCGGCTTCTGAAGTCTCGGAACAACCTTTAGGTAGAATCTTTTAATTAGATGAGAACTCCTCAGCTCATGTCTATCGTTATGAGCCATTCGAAGAAGCCAATGAGATAAAGAGAAGATGTTACAAGGTATGTTAACGTCGAGAGAATC
>UZAF01020652.1:3064-16888 GCA_900617895.1 Haemonchus placei | reverse complement strand
GCAAAACTATCCTATTGCGATTACGAATTCAGCGTGGACATGGAGCGTATGCGTAATCTTACGTACAATACTTCGGTAACAGTTCCTGCTCCGCCCGTTCGAACTCTTGTCTTGAGCATGCTCACGACGCTGAATGAGAAGAAAGAAAATGAGGTATCGCGTTTCGAAATGTTCCCAGCAGTGTTTTAAGTTAAATCTTTGTCTCCCATTCAAGTCAGCGGTCAGTCTATTGTAGAATTCAGGCAATAGCTCAAACATATTGGTTCGAATGTTGCAGATATGTATGATATCAACGCTGTACAATCCAACTTGCAGTTTGAGTAATCCAAGCACCGATCAGAAGGATCTGCAACGATTATGCAGTGAGTGTTTGACAAGCTCGTTTCCAACCGTGTGTGATGTTTTGACATTCTTGGTCGTTTTTCCATTTTCCGCCATTTCTAGTGGTAACCAAACCATGCGGTGGCGTGCTACCCTTCGATATAAAGGAACAGTTGAACAGACGTGGCCTGTCGGATATCGTCATGACTGCTGGAAATGAGAAAGCTCTGTTATCTCTATTCCTTGCTAAAATGCAAAAGTATGAACCAGATGTGATTGTGGTGAGTTCGCAATCAAACGTGAGGAGCCGTGGCTCGAGCCTGAACTCGCCTTAAATTTTTTCAATCTATGTTTTCAGGGACATGATCTCTCTGCATCGATTGCATTACTTGTATCGCGTATGGATAAGCTCAAGGTTGCCAACTGGTCGAGAACCAGCCGTTTGAAACGAACAATAAATGTGGGAAAAGTGGCCCATAACAAGGCTGGGCAATGGGAGCTGACAGCTGGAAGATTGTTGGTGGATTCGAGGTGAATTCATTTTAGACTTAGAGACCAATTATACAGCAGTCAATCTAGCATAATTCCGTTATTTTCAGGCTTTCTGCCATGGAACTGGTGCGGTCACGTAGTTACGACCTCTCAGAGCTGGTCGCCCAGTTGTTGGGAGACCAAAGAGAAAACATATATGCGAGTGAAGTGAGCGCAAAATTCAGGTATGTTGATGATGTCTTCCGAAACTTGCGGACCTGCGTTTAAATTTGCATTACTTGCTCCATTATACAGTTCGTCGCAGCAGCTGCTCAACCTCATTCAATGGAGTTGGATGGATCCATGGTTCTCTCTGCGTGTAATTGCTCAACTTAATGCTCTCCCACTGGCTGTGCAGATTACAAATATTGTTGGCGGCGTCGCAGTATGTTAAATTCGGTTTTATTTCCTTCTATTTGACATTTTTCTTCGGAATTTATGATAGCACTGCACTTTTTTCAAATTTGTGCTTAGGTATTTTCAAAATTGCAGGGTTTGATCCTTCAGGGCTTACTTTTAACTTTATGATACTCAATTTTTTAGTCTCGCACGCTAATGGGTGGTCGAGCAGAACGTAATGAGTTCCTGTTGCTACATGCTTTTAATAAAGCAAATTATATAGCACCAAATAAGTATACGCCAAACTTCAGAAGAGGTACTCATTTATGAACCAATGCTTTTATTATTATGTGGCTTTCAAACACTCATTGATCAAGGAAAACAAGAGAAAGAAGTGGAACTGCTAGACGGAGCCAATAATGAGGAGGCGGATAAGGACGATAAGGAAGATAAGTCAAAGAATAAAGCACAGTACTCCGGTGGCTTAGTGTTGGAACCTAAGAAAGGTAAGTTATTCGCTTTTGGTATCTAAAGTATACCTTTTCAAGCTCTATCCTATGAGACTATTTATTCTTAACAATAATATATTGCCTACCACAAAGTTTTCGCTTCAGGTCTCTACGATACCCTCATACTCTTGCTCGATTTCAACTCACTGTATCCTAGTATCATACAAGAGTACAACATTTGCTTCACTACTGTTCCCCATGTCAAGGTAAGTTCGGAATGCCATCTAGATCTCCGCTTAGGTGCTGTTCGGATACAGATTATTCACGCCGTCGTTTCAATTTAAGTGACTTATCGAAAGTAGGAAGAAAAAGGTAAAAGAAGCAATAGAAAGGGTTGAATGTGAAGATTATTCTTGATTTGAAAGCGTAGCATGGTTGGAGAAAGGCAGACTACTCTTATCAAAATAGATTTGACTAGACTTCCTAGTTATGATCTCAATTCATAGACGTCATTTCAACAGAATCACCCATATCTAATTTTTAGGATGGCGATGAACTCCCTGAAGTCCCATCGTCCACTTTATCCGAAGGTATACTTCCGTGTGAGATTCGAGGCCTTGTTGAAAGAAGAAGAGAAGTGAAAAAGCTCATGAAGGGCGAAGCATCGGAGTCAAAGCGAAAGCAGGTAAGCTCGTGTAGGGTTTTTTTTGGAAATTTTTCTAGAAGTGTGATTTCAGTACGACATCCGCCAAATGGCTTTGAAATTGACTGCGAACAGTATGTATGGATGTTTGGGTTTCCAACAGTCTCGTTTCTATGCAAAACCTCTTGCGGCGCTCATCACATCAAAAGGAAGAGAGGTTTGTGCGAGCGTTCCTTTATTTGGAGAATAGGAATGGTATGAGCTGTGCTATTTTCAGATCCTTATGCACACGAAAGATCTTGTGGAGAAGCTTGGATACTCAGTCATCTACGGTGATACAGATTCTATTATGATCAACACCAACAGCAATGACTTGAAACAGGCGAAGAAGCTGGGCTTCGAGGTAGGTCTTTTACATTTCTTCTGCAGCTTTTGCATAGAATTGAAATTTTGAATCACCAATCTTTTTCGGCGAATCAGCCGTTCGCTTCTATCTCGCAAACTTTGTTATTGTAATGCATGCAATCGCACTCAGAGCTGATCGAACGGGTTTGGGGTGCACCATTTACTCGATATCCTTTCATAATTGTGTCATATGCCGTAATCATATACAATTAATCTGTCATGCCACTTGTTCATAATGGCTGCTTTGTGAAATTTACTGGAGTTGCGGGGACGTTCACTATGCATGTATGAGGTACAGTTGCGGTGCGCCATGCATTGATATTCGTTGAGCGGCGGGACTTGGATTGATTTGAAGGGTAATGCACAGGGCACTGTTGATGCTGTTGGTGCAACTCACCCACTACTTCTGCAAAGTAAGCGGACTGCCCAAGTCTTTAAGGGGTCCAGGACGAGTTAGGGTTGTACAGTTTTGTCTCATTCAAATAGAGCATTAGATTAATCGTGTATACCTTCTGCTTCGTGTCACTGCTTTTTGCTTTGCCTGAAATACTTTTTGACTGCCGACTACACTTCTAACTCCTTAACTTGAAGTGATTCTGTTTCCAGATCAAACGCCAAGTCAATCAGTGTCATCGCCTGTTAGAGCTTGAGCTTGACGGGGTCTTCAAACGCATGTTGCTATTGAAAAAGAAGAAGTATGCTGCACTCACTGTAAATCCAGACAATGAACTTGATACCAAGAAAGAATTGAAAGGTCTGGACATTGTGCGGAGAGACTGGTCCCAACTGGCAAAGGAAGCTGGAAAGTGAGTTCCTCGTTTTGTTGTGCATACTGGTGGTTGCGTCATAACATCTGCTTCAGCGCTGTGGTTGATCTGATTCTCGATCCTAACCTTTCGCGAGATGATTTGGTAGCAGAGATCCATGAATCATTGCAACGTCTCCGAGCCAAGCTAGAGAAAGGTGTCGATGTGAAGCTGTTCGAGATTAGCAAGGTAATTCTATGGTCTTTCAATGATTACTGCAGAAGTTTCGAGGAACAATTACAAGTGATTGCCTTTTCTAGCAACTCACTCGCAATCCCAAAGATTACCATGACCTGAAATCACAACCCCATGCAGCAGTTGCATGTAGGCTGAATGAGACCGGTAAATTCTCTCTACGGCATGGAGACATCGTCGAATACATCATATGTGAAGTGAGTAAAATGATTTTTCAGTCTGAGTGAATCCTGTGGGAAGTATCATAATTATCTTGCAATATATCTAAAACAGTAAATTAGGTTTTTTGGCTAATCTTGTCGAGTTTTCGCTTATTACCACTCATTAAGGATGGCACCACCAACTCGGCCATGCAAAGAGCGTATCACCGAACAGAGCTGGAACAGAACCCTGATTTGAAGATTGGTTAGTTTTATTGGGAAACCGAGTTTCGGTGTTAGAATGTGCATGAGTCTACGAAATGGGAACGAGTCATACATCTCATGTACTGGGCTAAAGCTTTTCATTCCAGACTTGCATTACTACCTAGCCCAACAGATCCATCCAGTTGTGTCACGGTTGTGTACACCAATCGAGGAAACTGATGCCGTACGACTCGCAGAAGCACTGGGTAATTACTTATCTTTTTTCTCTTTGCAGAGTGTAGAATATCCCGTGAATGCTGTGGTCCTGCATTTCCCATAGTAACGATTAGAGGGTTTTTTGTTTTAGGCATGGATGCGTCGTCTTATCGTCGCTCAGCAGCTGCGCGTGCATCAGATAATGCTGCTGTTGAAGACGAGTGGGCATGGAATGGACCGGTCACATATGATCACTGTGAATCGCTCTCGTTTGTATGCCCAGGCCAAGGATGCGGAAATGTGCTCAATATTAGGAAAGCTATCGAAAATGAAGTGAGGAGGATCTATATACTCATATCGCCAAAATGAGCCATTCGGTTTTAGATCTTTTCTTCAGATGGGACAGGAATTAATTTCAAACTTGACCTCTTGCCGAGCAGTTGACCGGGCTTGGTAGCATTGTAGCACAGTTATTCATCTCATTTGAAGGTCGTCAAGTACCTTGTCCCATTGGTAATTCCTTATAGGGTTGGGCCACTGCTATTCCTAGCCATCTGGTTGTTGAATAACCAACCCCTAACTTATAGACTTGTTTTTATTATAAAGAGTTCATTTTCAGGAGTCAGGGTTACGCCTCTCGCTGGATACATGTGAAAAGTGCAATGTGGAATTGTCGCAGTATTCTGCCTACATATGTAATAGACTCAGTCTTACGTTAAGAGACTATGTTATGAAACATCTGATGGCTCCATTCAAGTATGTTTCTTTTTAATGTTTTTTGTGAGGAATTTGTGTGGAAGTTGTTGATTTTGTAGGTGTGATGACCCAGTATGTGAGTTCAGTACAAGGACCCATTTACTGAGATGGAGCCGTGAAGGGCTTGAATGTCCGAAATGCTCAGGAGGAGTGTTGCGGAAAGAGGTATTTTCTTTTTGCCAGTTTCTGGTTGTTCTTTATGTCAGAGCGTTGTTTATATTAGAGCAAAACCACTCCAAAAGGGATGGGTGACGCGATTTGGCTAGGTAGCGATAATGTCACTATACTTCCACCCGCTTATTGCCCACACTCATATTTTCTGTTGTGTTAATGTATCCGCTTCTCCGGTACGGGCTTAATTAATGGCGAAGCAAAGGGAAGGGTGGAAGGGCCTCTAACAATATGATTTTAATAAAAAGTCATTCCTAATTGAAAAATATTCCAGTACTCAGCAAAAGATCTATTCGACCAGCAGATGTTTTTGAAGCAGGTGGTTGATGTGCATACAGCATTAGAGGAATTGAAACCAGAACAGAGAAGTAAGTTCTTTAGCGTGAACTCGTATGAAATTCCAAACTTTTTCTAGATTTTAACAATTTCAATAGAATAACATTGATCAGATGATGATAGGAATAGTAGTATGTTTCCACTATCAATGACTTTTATGGAATTGAGGTTTTTCAGGAATTCTCCAATCTAAGCCCAATTTCCCTGCCGTGATGTCGCTTTACAATGAACTATCTGCACTAATCACTCGATACTTGGATAAGAACGCATACAGCAAAGTCGATCTCGCCTTTATATTTGCTCCAATGCTTAAAATAGAATGATACTTTCCGATTTTTCATTTTGTTACATAGTTTTATCTTCATTTTATAAGTATCAATTTGTAATTAATTGTAATTAATAACTAAATTGAATCCTGTGAAGTAAATAATCATACGTATCTATAACTAATTATATGATTAGGTGTGAATTATATCTGAAGTTTCTGAAGTTGTTTACTTCTACTGAGGATGAGAGTAACGTTGTTTATGTTCTCTTCGCATGTTTTTTTTATTCAGATATGATGCGGGTTTACGAGTTTTATCAATTTTGAGCCTTAAATGGTCGCGAGTGGTCGCGAGGTTGTGACATTATTGATTAGGTTAAGCGTCTTGCACAGTAGTATAAACTGCCTATTTCAAACGATCGCGATCGTTAACATTGTAATAGTTATTACACTTTGTTTAATTATTTCTTGATTGTATATGAAGATTTTACTATTTCCTGAAAAGCAATGCATGATGTAATCATACATAAGTACTGCGTTTGATGCTTGTACCGGAGTATTTGTGGAAAATAGGAAGGAAAAAACCGTCGCTAATTCTCGAAACTGACCATGCGATCGGCATAGGTCGGGCCTAGCCATGAAAGATAAGACCCTTTGACGTCAATCAGTCCCGATCTTACGATTCTCTCCTTGCTTATGTAGACAGCCATTTTTACATTTGGCTTGATTGAAAAGTAATTGGGAAGGCAACCTTATTGGGTGCGTTGAATGTTTGATTTTTGGATGTGGTTTAATCGAATATTTTGGTTGTTGGATAATCGGGAGACGAAATCGAGATGGTGCCATTCCATACCGTACCTCCTATGCCGTACCTTCACCAATATTAGGGCTGCCTGTTTGCTTACTGTAAATTTTTGAGATGGAGAAGTGACATAAAGAGATGCAGTGTTACTTTCAAATGTTCACTAGCTCACTCGTTCACCAGCTTATTTTCAACGATGACTACCTTTCCGCCGCTCTGGGGTCCAAAAATGACTGTTGGGCAAAGCATTTCAAGATAAACTAAGCGACTTGTTTAAAGTAGGAGTTATGGATGACGACTACGAAGACTTCGACTTTGACGTTGCAGCGGAAAGCAACAAGAAGGTGAGTAATTTTATGCGAAGAATACCATATGAACAAATTCGAACTGTTGCAGTATACTTTGTTCTGGATAGATGGTGGTGCCAATATGTTCGAAGGAGGAGCCGACTGTGATTTCAAAAGAGCCGTAAAGGTAGGCGGTACAGAAGCAATGATAGTGGATTGCTTTACTTGTTTATTTGTATTGAAAATGTGGTTGATGTAACTCATTCAAAGCAAGTTCCATGGCAGTTTGAGCATACTGTCGTAGGTCAAGACTAGGTTCATAGGCCAACATAAGCAGCGGAGGTTTAACTTTTTGACAGAATTCTCATTTTGCCAACTTTTCGATATACCAGATATTTAGGAAAAGTATGCTTGCACTGTAACTTACATGAGGTCAGGGAAGAGTAGGGGAGCAAAATCACACAGAAAGAAACTGGTCGGTTGGGATGGCATTGGGGAAATCATGTAGTAAGGTTGTGGAAATGGGCATGGCAGAGATTTCGAATAATAGAAGAGATATGTTACGACCTTGGATCTCCAGTCCCAGGATGGAAGTTGGTTAAACTATTTCCTTCCCTGAAACAGTCGATTTGCTGCCATTTTTCTCTTCTCAAATTGCCAGGATTGATTTCTAGTGCATTCTTCTTGGCTTAAATACGGATATTTTTAGGCTGTATTCACCCAGCTATTGAAGATAGGATGTTCGGGATCACGATCTCATCGATATGGACTGTTTATAGCGAATACGGTATGCTTTTTGGTACTTTTTCAGAATCCCATCGTAGAGTGATTGAGAAGGGATTGGTGGATATATCATTTCCCCTGTAGAAAACATGGCGCAACGGGGAAGCCACCTGGAAAAGTGGGGCAATGTCTCAGTTTTTGTGCCGCTAGGCTCTGAACGGAAGTCGGGGTTGCATCGCACAAAAGGGATTAATCAAGGCCCAGACACTTCAAAATTTCAGGGTTTAAATGTTGCTTTGAAGGTTGTAGTGGATGTCTTTTTGCTCAATGCAAGGTTCATGATCTGCTAGAGTAAAGGGCTTGCTGAAGCTTATCTACTTTATCTTCATTAAATATCTTCCCTTCCGATGACATTATCATGTTATTATTTTTCAGGAAAAATCAGATACACATATGCCTGGGGCGGTAAAGAATTGCGTGGAATGGTTCGATCTAAAAGTGCGATCTGAGCACGATTCAGGCGAAGATCAACGCCGTGTCTGTACATTGAAAGAGTTCATCGATGAAGGTATCAGCGCTATCGCTTTATGGCAATGATAATGAGAATTTTTTAGAATTTACAAAATATAGGTTACTATTAGTTACTCTCTATTGGTCATGGTAGGGTTGTCGCTTGTATCGGTCTTTTCTTGCCTAAAACTGCTTCAATATTCAATTACGATACTTCTATCTTTCCAGATGACATCAAAGCCGCTTTCAAAAAGCGTTTTGGAGGACATCGTAAATGTGACTTGTCCACACTACTTTGGTATTCCAGGAAAATTTTCATGGAGTAAGGTTATGTCCTTTTGGAATTTCTCATTTATTTACTTGTCAATGGTTCATTAGGCTGACTTATGTATGAGCATATCACTTTCCGACCCATCAGTTGAGACGCCATCAAAGGAAGTCGGGAAGGGTAGGTGAATAGCCTCGCCCCACCTCGCTGGACTCTCCATAATTGAGAAATTAAAAAGGGGAAGAGTTTTGCGAATGCATCGAGCGTTTGTGTTCAAAGTGGCTCCCAGGCAAGGGAAAGTTCTTGAGATTTCGAGAAACAAACAGTCCCAAGCAGCTCCAGCTTTCATACTGAGTGTTGGGATTGTTTCTTATTCAATTATGTGGTTGAATCTGGATCCGAAGCAGTTTCTACTTCTTACAATATATGAATCCTAACTGTGGAGGCCCACGGTTCCATAAATTCATAATTTTCAGAAGCGATTAGTTTTAGAATTTTAGAGTTTGTCCTGCAGTGCGGTATCTTTAGGCAGGGAGTTTCTCAACGGCAACAGACTATCGTCTACATCACCAACGACACAAATCCCTTTGAAGAGAACTGGGCTACACAAATTGAAGGCTATTTCGTAAGTTGAACTGTATCGGTAAAAGGCATCTTTTAGGATGAGTGGGTTGTTGCCTCTTATAGTCTCTTGATAGCTATCCATGGAAGAGTACTTTTACTAAACACGGATATCTTGTGAGTGGAGGGGTTCTGATAAAGAAAGTTCCATATGTGATCATGCCTCAAGTGTTTTTTCTAAATTTGAAAGTGCTACAAGGGTATTTGGGTTTAACTCACTTTTGTTCATAGCGATTTATCAAACTGCGGCTGCAGTTCGGCTAAATGGAAAGAAAGGGGAAAGAGATATCCCTCGCGTTGCGAAAATTCTCAAGCTGTTCGATAACTTTTTCTGGCTAAAGAAAGCGTTCACAGTTGATTTATGATCTGAGATTCCTTCATACTTTGAAGCGGTAAAGTGGTTATCTGGTAACGTCATCCTGTTTCATTTTATAGACTCGAATGAGGAAAGGAGTGTACTCATTCCGTCATCAGAGAGGCAAACGTACTGCAGGAGAGTTTTCAGTAGTACTACTGCGGAAAGAAGATGATGACGATGATGAGACGTATGAGAAGGACACACGAGTCTGGGTGAGTGAGTCTTGGATGCAGCACTACGCAAAGTCACACTCTGAGCGGTAGCCTAACTGGTTGCTTGTATAGTTTCAATGGCTTCTATAGTGGAAAGAAAAGCCATGTACTCATTATTCTAATAAAATCAGTCTGGTAAAGCATGTTTGACTCAACATGATGACTTGGGGAAGTTTTTCAATGTACAAATCTGTGCTTTCTATCACGTTAGTCGAATTTTTTTCCAGCAAGTAGTCCACCATGAAGGTAGTAGCCGATGAGCAAGAACGGGATTCGATCTGCTTATCTTTTGTGCAGAAGCAATTGTTCTTGCTGATCTTGATCCAGAGCAAACCGTAGTCGTAATATGCAGTGTCGGGTGGCAGTGCTGCTACACACCATCTAGTTTTCGTGCATCTGTGTGCATATCGAACTCAAAACACCTTAATTGGACCGATGTCGGATAGAGAAAAACCGTCTAAAGGGAAGATTCCGTTGCTGCTTTTCCCTGACCTCCTTCCCCACCTCCTCCTATCCGCCTGCTCAGAATTATTTTTCCTAGCTTTGATATGGGTTGGGAGTCTGAATGAAATGAGAGAGTTTCTGCTCTATTTTGATTGTGGACCGTGGAACAGGCGGGGATACCATCGCGTTGGAACGTATATTCATTATACCGTTGCTTTCATAGGCAAAGTGGAATTCGTTTTTCTTTTACCTTGCATTATACAACACCACGTAGTTTAGCTGCGTCCGAAAATAAATAAATAAATAGAATAATAATTCTGGATATAGTGCCATTTTTCAATTTGAGGCTCTATTCTCCCCTGAGTAGTTTTTTGGTCTTTCGACAGCATATCTTCACTTTTGCTTTCACTGAAAGTGTTTTCTAAGCCGAGTTGGTTTTTAGCGGCAGTTGGATCCAAATATCGGTGCGAGCAAGTCAATTGAAGATTTGGAAACCCAGTAAGTGTTTCAAATATATTTTCCAACTACTATTCTGTATTCTTGAAGATAGCTATAGATCAGTATTGATGCATTCCAAGGATTGAAGGCGCAGTTCACAATAATTCTGGGGTATTCTTTTTAAGTCCAAAAGTGATAGTTGGGAATAGTGCATCGAGGAAGGAAAGAAAACGAGGAAATTCGCCGATTTGTGAAGAATAAGGCTCTCGAAAACAGTGAACGTAGAGGTTGTACGAGATTTTCATCACGGGAATGACAAGGAAGGTATATTTGGACGAGATTTCAGTTGTTGCAATTGCGCAGAGAGCTGACTTCATCAAGCCAAAACTGTCCGGAACTGATTTCCACAGTATGGGCTATGACAAGTTGCTTGAACTTCCTCATGGGTTTCCTTGTGAATGGTGCAGCCTCTACAGTGCTGTTGAAACTCATTCGCGCATACACCGGGACCATCGTCGAGCCTTTATAACGCCCTATCTAAGCCGTTGTTCGACGTGACAGCGCCGCATATATTGTACGAGGAAGCCACAGATTTATCCTAGTGCTGTGCCTTTAAGGTGTAGTTCGTGGTACACAATGAGTCGCATTCGTCCGAGTTCGAATACGGCAAACCTGATTATTTCCTTGAAATGTTTGCTATTGACAGCTGTGCACCTAAGTGTTCCGTTTCAGAGTGTTCCAGAAAACGTTCTCACTTCGTGCATTCAGTAACATTGCATTTGAACTGGGTCCAGGAGTGAAATTCAGCGTCTCTGTGTACGTGGTTTCTTCTAATTTAATGATTAGCGCTACCACAAAATTATTCTTGATAACAATTAATGGTAGTTAGTGATAGTGACTATGTCATATTTCGTTTTGTCTCGTAACAACAATGCGCAGTAAACAGGCATCTAAGTATCAGAGGCGTATTTGTTTTTGTTCAGGTATGCGTTAGCAAATGAAGCTCGCCCTCCCCCCAAGGAGTACCTTGACTACGAAACAGAGAACCCGCTCGAGAAACGTCAAGTATGGCTGCCACATGATGTGAGTTTCAGTATTCACTTCGAGTTTTTAGTTGTAGACGTTCTTGGGGTAGTAAAACATTTTTTTAAAATATCAGCGAAAATCAAAGAGCATGCGTGAAGATTGACTGGGAAGAAGAGGTGGCAGTGACAAGGGGCTAACTATTACACTTGCATGGACCGCGGTTTGGATCTCCTATCGATACCACCTTGACCAATCAGTTCTTCCTTCTTCCAACGGGGTCATTGATCGGTACCAGTCCCATCTGGACGGAATACGTCCCCGCAAGCGGCCTCCATTTAGAATGTGGGACGCATTCGGATGCGTATGTGGCCTATACTATGAACTGCGGTGCCAAGCTGATGTTCCAGTTAGTACTTTTATCCTCCCAGACGAGTCTGGTTCCAGTTAACCGACCCAGGAGGGAAGTGGGCCTGGGCTGATGTACTGTACCATATCCGTCTGGAACAAATTTTGCTTTTTTCACTGAGAGATGAGGAATTAGAGATGAGGAATTCAAGTCATCTGCCGACGTCTGGCGAATCCATTTCGATTTTTTATCTGTTTGGCTGCGGATTTCAAGTCAATTTCCTTTCAATGCTCTTGAATTCATATATTTTCTCCTATTATTTTTCTACGTTTTGCTTTTTTTCGCTTCGATCGTCTTCGCAATAGAATAAGTGCTATGTGAGAATGTTCCACGTGAAAATGTTTGGGTATTGGGATGTTTTTCAGAATGCATCACAACGGCATCGTCACATGTCAGGCGGAGACACCGATGTTAAAGATGAACCTATTTCTGATGTGCTGGAGGACACAAAATGGCTTGGTAAGCGTAACGCGACCTGCTCACTTATTTTTAATTTATAATTTTAAGGATGATTTGTTTTTTTTTTCGAAAAGTTCTTCTTTGCAGAAAAAGAAGTAGAAGACCGTACTCGAGCTAAATTCGAACTCAAAAAAGCCATCAAACTTGGTGGAGAATGTATTGTGAGCGAGCAGTCCGAGATTGAAGAGCTGGGAAGATTTGATGCCAAAGGTTTGGTCTCTTTTTGCACGAAGAATAATACGCTCCAATAAATTAAATTGAGAAGTAGAAAAAATAGCAAAAGTTAAATAAAAGTTGAAAAATAAGTAAAGTTTATTATACAGTTCGGTAATGTTGCATCCAATAATGTCCACTGCCATAATGGTGGCGCGCACAGTATGGGTGAAGGCGGAAAATTGGGAAGCTGACGTTGCAGGAACGTGCTGAAATCAACGGGAACACTCGACACAATTATTACTCCGAATTCGAAGAGGAGCGGGGAGGGTGGAATTTCCGTGAGACTGATTCTGTGGCTCGTCATCACATACCTCCGGAGTCTATTCATCTGAAGTATCCCGGCAGGTGTTGTTCTGCGATTACAAGTCAAGTTGGCATGGCTTGGAAATGGGATATTGGGAGGAGGCACTTCTAGCAACCCTTTTAAACTCACTTTTGCTACCTCTGCTAGGATCCCTTATTCATTGGAGTCTCAGCCCACATCTCCCACACGGGATGCGAAGCATACTCTCCCATAAAAGGGTATCTTTTACTGGTTAATCATCGTTCGCGTGAGGATTTGTAGTTTTTTTGTTTAGGTATTGTACTATTAGGCTTCAAACCGATATCCGAAATAAACTTCGAGAATCATATTCAGCCGTCGCGATTCCTTTATCCGGATGAAAGTGTAGGTTGAAGTACTGGCTATTCATAGATTTCTCTTCTTCCAAAGAAAATGTGATTCGGGTTCCAACGATAAACATCCATGGAACGCAATTTTTCAGTCAGTCCTGGGATCGGCATGCCTTTACCGAGCACTGTTGGAACGATGCTGGGCTAGAAAAATGGCGATGATCTGTCGGTTCTGTTCAAGAGCAAATCAGAAGGTTCGATTGGTGGCACTGGTACCACAGATGTCGGGAAAAGGCGAGGTTGGTATCTTTACAAATGGTGAAAGTATGTTTATTGATAAATGTGACTGTCTGCGGACTAGACGAACACAGTGTAGGTCCTTAAGGGCAGAGGAGGGCAGAGGTCTCAATTCATCATAGATCTTTGTTTTCCTTGATTTTATCCCTCGGTGGCGAAGGAGAAGTAGCTGTAGTAGAGAAGCTGGTATCACATCAAGCCGACATCCTCGGGTGGAAAGCAGGTCTAATACCCCTGGGTGATCACTTCTCTGCCTCCAAACAGAAGCGTTAGGATGGACAATATTGCCGGAAGTTTCTTGAAAGGCCTTTTTTTGGTGTTTTCTGGAAATTCCCATAAAAATTCTATTAGAGGACATTACACACTTG
>UZAF01020651.1:0-16893 GCA_900617895.1 Haemonchus placei | reverse complement strand
GATCTGTCTGCCCTTAAGTAGGTAGCCAATACCCTACCTTACAGAATACGACAGGTTTCACCGATAAACCTCTAACATGGTTTGCGCAACGACCCTTCGAATTCAGCGGTGGAAATTAATGCACACACCTAATAATTCGCCTCAGTGATGAACACTCAGGGTCACGATTGAAGAGTGGCGCAAAAATGATTCAATGTTGGTTTTGCAGCAACTCCTGTCTATTCCTTCCCGATTCTAACTATTATTCAATAGAAAGCGTTCTTTTCTGCAATATTAATAAAGAAGCATTTGTATGGTTGTCCCGGAACCTTTCAATATCTTGAAAACCAGTCTCAGAGCAGCTTTATTCGTCTTAGATTTCAGATTATAGCCGTGCCTACTCCACGGCATTGTACTTGTCGTAGTCGCATTTCTAATACGAACTAATTCTGAGAATTATTGTTGCATTGTGAGCAAGTCATTTTTACCAAAAGCATAAAGAGCACCAACCATTTCTTCAGTCATCCAAGGGAATTGTGGGTTGTCGTTTACGGAGTGTATGTCTTTTTCGAGTGCTGAAATTTTGTCATATCATGCAATGCAAATGTACAGAATGTTCATGGCTCACTCCAAGGATCAGCGTTTCCTCTAGCAAATAGTAAGTAATATGGGCGAGCTTCGAGATCGTGAATCTAAAAAGGCTCTGTAAGCACTTGAAGAAATTCAAAATCAAATTTTGCA
Source organism: Haemonchus placei (assembly GCA_900617895.1). Lineage (NCBI taxonomy): Eukaryota > Metazoa > Nematoda > Chromadorea > Rhabditida > Trichostrongylidae > Haemonchus > Haemonchus placei. The sequence goes on along the minus strand of UZAF01020651.1, from coordinate 16,173 downwards.
GTTACCATGAACTTGGAATCGTTTGAAACCAGTCCAATGTTGTCAAGCAACAGCTTCATATCGCATTTTAGCACCCCGTCTTCCATCGTCACACTGCCGCCTTCTAACAGTACAGAAGATGCCTGTAAAAGATTATCAAAGCTGACCGAAAAACCGACACATTGGGGGCCCAGATTCTTTGGGGACCGGAAGAGAAACGGAAATGCGCCATACATTGCTCTGATCAGGAAACGACTAAAACAACTTCCTTCTTTCTTCCTTTTCCTGTTCACCTTTTTTGAAGGGGATGGGTACGATAATCGATGACAGTCATCGATTCGTAACGGATGGCCCATAGCAAATCAGTGACCGAAACTCTACTGATGCCTCAACGCATCTGTTGATATTACTTTTTTGCTTCTGTTGACGTTAATTTCCCTAATGCACACTCGGTCTTGCCATATCTCATTCGAAGGAGGAGCTTATGTTAGCAATTCGTTACTCCTGTTTACAAACGAAACGATTACCCCAGACTCAATTACTTTTACAGTAATCACGCTACGCTCAGCGAGATAGAAGGTGCATGGAAAATTGGAAAGTAACCTTTCAAAACAAGATAATAGGTAAGGGGAATGTTGAGAGGGCAAGATACCTCATTTGTGTCAACGGCGTGTCATTTATACACTAAGGAATAGACTTCTGTATGGATGCGGATCCGTCTACCGGAATTGCTGGCTGCCTACAGTCGTGGAGAGGAAGGTCTGAATTTCCATGGTGGATTAGGGTCATCCCAATGAGAACACTGCTGTGATAACTTGTGTTCAAATACTCTTATCTCTTCCATATGATGGATCCACTAGCCCGAAAACTGTCCAGTCGCCAACCACGAACGGGTATGTGAACACTCTAGCCCGAGTCACGAATGAAAAGGGATGCGGAGGCATTGTTGTAACGAATCCCCAGGTCCAGTGTAGTGGCTTCTTCGAGCCAGTCTAACTGTATCACGGACTGCATAGACACTACTATTTCGTTTCACAGGGTAAATGAAGAATGGATTAATTTAAAGGTTGTTTCATTCTTTTTGGGCTTGCTTGTTGAATGCAAGGGTCCTCAGTCACCCCTTCTTTTAGAAGCTGACGCTTCTGATGAATTACGATGGATATGATGACTGCCCCTTTCAAAAAAAAAAACGCACCGAGGGAGGGAGACTCGGAAGCAAAGAACGTTGACAGGACAGGGTCGAGACATATAAGTGGTTCCAGTAGTGAATGTTTGAAATTACCAGAACAAAACAATAATGAGACAGCAGTACTATGAATATACCTGATGCAGGACGTTGTTGAAAGTCTCGTCGTTAAACGAGACTCTAACCTGCCCTGGTTGGCCTTGCAGAGGTTGAACACATTCTACAACTGTGTCGTCATCCTGCAATAATAGCCATGAATACAATTTTTCTTGGGATTTTCACTCAAATGCTCACCATCCTCTGGTTGTAGCTGAACCCAAGAGCAGCATAGGCTGGGCGATGAGGATCCAGGTCGTTCACATGCGTTTGTAGCTGAAACGAGGTGTGTTAGGAGCCTAGAAACTGCAAGAGTTTCAAGAAATTTCCATGAAACTCTTCGATACCTGAATTCTGAGCCCATCAGGTTCCATGTACCACCGCACTCCAGAAATGCATTTCCCTCGCTCATTCGCATTACAATTTGGAGGGTGAAACCAGCACGATTGAGTGGCGTTGCACCCTTCGAAAGAGAACGCCAACGAGTAGGAAAGCTGAAACAGAATTTCATGAGACACCCAATAACTACTACTTACTAACCCGTAGGACATTATGTCCATCGAATTTGGACCATACAACTCATGGCCCCTTGAATATTAAGTTACTTTTTGATCATACTCCATACTCACTCTACATATGGCTGAAAGGTTATTCGTATGTGAGTGAATTTGCTTAGTGATGGCTCTACTCCTCGGTGCTTCGTGTCCAAAGCCTTTCCGTGATTGTGTGGAGCATAATGAACGAGTAGGTAAGGTTACCTCCCACATTGTCGCTTTTTACTGATCACCGCGCCACTTTTGCCGGAAGTTTGCTTGTGATAGCAAACTTAGAGTAATTCTGTCAATCCTTCAGAGTGACCAGACTTGAGGGATAGTAGTGACATGCAGGAGAATCGTATACGGTGAGCTGTTACTATAACGGTTCCAGACGTATGTAATGTATTAGGTCGTGAAGAAAGTTCTTGCGGTTTTTGACGCCCAATTTTCAAATGCTCGCCGCGATGTTATTTGCTATTAGATGTCTTGCATGTTTTACACCATTCTGGAGCGCATTTCTTGCTCTATCCAAATATATAATCGGTTTTGCCCTGGAGTGGTTCCTAGGGTTTTTTAGAAGGTCGAAATCAGCATGGACAAACGACAGATCCGCATGATTTTTCTTTTCCAATCCAAGTTGGGCAGGAGTGCGACGGAAACGGACCGGGATATCAACGATGACTTGGACCTAGGTGCAACGAATCAACGCACAGCACAGTGGTGGTTTAAAACTTCCGTACCGGCGATGAGAGCCTGGAAGATGATGAGCGCAGTGGGCGGCCATCGGCCGTTGGCAACGAACAATTCAGAGCGTTAGTGGAAGAGAATCCACGTACAACGCTGAAGGATATTGGCTCAAGATTGAGTGTTTAAAGCTGGACGGTTGGCATCTACATGCAGGAGATCGGGAAGTAGAAGAAGCTCGATAAGTGGGTGCCGCATGAGTTGACTCAGCACCAGAAAGACCGCCGCTACGAGCTCGATTCCGCCTTGCTTCTGCGCAACAGGAACAATCCATTTCTAGACCGTATTGTGACGTGTGATGAGAAGAGGATTCTGTACGACAACCGGCGACGATCAGGCCAGTGGCTGTACAAGGATCAAGCCCCACGACATTTTCCCAAGCCGAAGCAGCATGGAAAGAAGGTCGTGGTGCTGTTTGGTGGTCTGCAGTCGGGCTGGTCCACCACAGCTTCATGGATCCGGGAGAAACCGTGACAGCCGAAAAGTTCTGTCAAGAAATTGACGAAATGCATCGAAAACTCCAGCTCATGAGCCCGGCACTGGTGAATAGGAGGGGGCCAATTCTACTCCACGACAACGCTCGGCCTCACGTCGCACAACTTACCCTGAGAAAATTGATGGAGCTAGGCTATGAAGCCCTCCCGCATCCACCATATTCCCCAGACCTTGCTCCCATAGACTACCACTTCTTTAAACATCTCGACGTTTCCTCAAGGAGAAATGCTTCAAAACCCAACATGATGCTGCCGCGGCATTCGACGATTTCATCGCCTCTAGATTTCCGGACTTCTATGCGAATGGATACTCGAACTTGTTTTTCGTTAACAAAAGTGTGTCGATAGTAATGGTTGTTATTTCGATTGTTGAAGTTTCGTTCAAGCCGAGATATATGCATTTGAAGTTTGAGGCGTAAAACCGCAAGAACTTTCTTCACGACCTAATAGAATTAGCGTATGTGGAAAAGGTCAGAGCGGCAAGAATTTAGTGAAGAACAGTTGGAGACTGCGAGCATTCCGCAGAGTATTTCCTTGTCCGATCTTTTCCGCTTCCTTTGACTCTAATAGTTCTGCTTAATGTCGATGAGTTGATCCCTCAGCAAACTGCAGAAAGTTAAACGTGAACTTGCTCAATTCAATGGCGTAGGTGATCACCCAGAAGCCAAAGCCACCCAATTCCATATCGCCCAAAAGCGATTTCGGTCACCAACCTCCCCACTTTTATTTATTTCCATGCTGATCAAATAAGTTGTCCCATGACTTTAGGCATGGGAAAGTTCGTCATAGCAATTGTTACTAACCAACGACTAAAGACCATGTGAAATCTGCGCCCGCTGATTAGCTCGGCTTTCAGCGAGCAGTTTATCCGTGCATTTCATGGGTGAAGAGAAGGCTATTGAAAGTTAGTCCATCAGTGAAACGGCTCTGCAGAATACCTACACATTCGGGTTCTGGAAATTTGGAATGGATATTGTTCAATTCTAGCCAACAACACCCTAAAATACCTATGAATATACACCAAATCTACCGGTTTAGGTATGTTACACAGTGAATAAAGATGATCTCAAAAAGGCTATATAGAGAGCATGAGTTCTTAGAAAGAAGAGTCACCTTTTCGCCGAACGCACGACGCAACAAAGCGATTAATTGCTTTGAAGTCGATTGTGAAAACTGTTAGATGAAAGTAGTAGATAGGCATCTTTATTCCAATAAATATTCCACTAAGATCCTTACAAAAGATCCTGACAAAAAAGTGCGTGCTTACTACTTTCAACAAAGTTTTTTGAGCGAATATTTTATCATAATTCATATTTAAGGGAAGAGAATGTTCTTCAGAACGCAATAATTCCCTCTGCCTGGCGCTTTGATGAGAACACTGCTACATCAAGGGTATCTACCAGTTAAAGAGCAGAGAAAATCACTGGTAATCATTTAGTAGTAAAATAAAGCTGCAGAGGCAATTGAATTCCCGCTGCCAACCCCACTTCGACAACGAATATTAGGTGAAGGAACTACAATGGGAGTTCAGTGAGAGCTCTGATCAAGTAGACATATGGAGAAGGTGGAAAGCCACCCAAATGTCAGTATCAGTTATCTTCTGTCTGCTAATTAAATTTGGTTTGTTCAGATTGTAAACTAAGAGATGTTGTTCTGTGAGCCTAGTCTGAATGTATAATTTCACATTCTAATTGATTGGCTTCACTGTTGAGCAGTGCGGTAGCAACAATGAAAACCAAGTTGGACAGAATGTTTTTTTTCTTCAATTTTTTTTCTGCAAAATCGTTTTCATTGCAATCCCCTAAATGCTTGGGTAGCTGAGCAAAAACATCGAAGCATAATCACCAAGCTGTCAAGTCTAAGGAAAGCGCGTTGTCCATAAATGCCGGAAGCTCGAAGGGTAATGTTCTTGTACAGAATAGAGTTTTTTAATAGAAAATGGCGCGAGCAATCTGCAATCGGTTTTCCTTATGACGCACGAGTCCCTGGAATAGTCGTGGGTAAGTTGTCGACGCCGTAGGTAGGCTCGTTACAAAATAACTTCACAGCATCAAAATACAAAAACATCAACGCTAACTACTATTTTTCATATTCAACAAATTGTTATGTATCGTTGGCTTATGTAAAAAGAAACGTTTTACTAGAGAATCACCTCCGTCTGAAAAATTTCAAGTGCGTAAACCGTTCTAGTACATATTGAACGAGTAAATTATTAGGTTGAGTCATAAGTCCTCGGACAATGTGATAGTGATGACTTCTAGAGATCATAACACAGGAAAGGGATGACGAAAATGGACGCGCTAGGCATCGTTAGATAGAGTATGAAAAGCTCTTCCAAATAACTAACGAATACATGTAACCGTTTCCTGCGCTTGAGCGCGAGGAGAGAAAGTGCCATGTTGGCTCGAAAATCCATGTCATACTGCTTCAGAGCATGAGGCACCCATCGACCGAGATTTCGCACCTTGTCGATTGACTTCAATCCACGAATAATTGTGGGCTGACTCCCCAAGAGTGTCTGCCAGTGTACGAGTACTTTGAGTCGGATCGGCCTCCACCTGGCTCCACAGCACGTCCGAATCCAACTCCATTGACAGTCCCGGACGGTCTTCATCTTCGATGGAATGGTCGCCCGAAGTGAACTTCGAGTGCCATTTGTCAATTGTGCATCTAGCAGGAGCACCTTTCTTGTAAACTTCCTGAATACCTCTATCGATCTCCGCGGGTTCTTGGCCAGATAAAAAAGAAATAGGATGGTGTTGCGGAGGTAGAGTTGCGACGGCTTGAAATCATGGGGCATGGTTGCAGGAAAGGAAATGGTTAGGTGTGTTTGTTGGTATGTATTCTGAAGAACTCTTCATACTCTATCTAATGCCACGCGCGTCCATTTTCGTTTCCTCTTTCCCGAGTTATGATCTCTAGAAATAATCGCTATCATTTTGTCCGAAGACTTATGACTCAACCCAATAGTATAATATTTCCTGAATTTCATTGCTTTGATTTCGATAGCAATACACTTTCAAGAGTTTACAGACCCCACCTAACTCTATATCCCCCAGATACATGAAACCACCAAGGCCCAGTTTTGCTAGCTCTTAGATCTACATAGCAGTGGTGCATGAGGTAGAAAATGCTTAAAGGCACAAATCACGATAATTCTGCGGTGCCCATTTTAAGTTGAGAAGAGGAGGTGTTGATGTAGAGTAGTGCATTGGACGCGAAGAAAGTGAGAGAATCAGCCCACTACGCGAGAAATAAGACTTGCCAAAACTAGTGAAATTAGAGGTTGTACGAGATTACCGCGACGGAAATTGCATGGAAGGTGTATTCGGACGAGATTCCAGTTGTTACAATTGCGCAAAAACCTGACTTCATCAAGATTGTCTGAAACTGCCTTTCACTGTCGCCATGGGTCATGACAAGTTGTTCGAACATCCAAAATGGGAGTCCCTTGAGATAGTACAACCTCTACAACACCGCTGGGACTCGCTTATTGTGGGTGTGGCATTCGCATTATACAATGTCTGGCCCATTATTGGGCCCTATCCAGGACGTTTCTCGACCTGACATCGGCACATATAGTACCAGGAAGAGCCTCAGATCCACCTTATGTGGAAATCTTACAAGACCCTTTGTTCGTGAACTGCGCCTTCAAGTGGAGAAGATTTGCATACCATAAATTCAGTACTCATGGAGGAAAAGCTGTCAAAGATCTTATTCAGTGAGTCACCTTGAACTGCCTGCTCCACTTCTAAGTGAACGCCCATAGAAGGCGAACAGATTGCTACGTTTTGCGAACGAATCAAAAACTCCGCCGGGACTGGATCGGAAAAAATGGCAGCGATTGTGAAGGAAAAAGGCTACTAATTGAGTTGTATCAGTCTCAGTGGTCAGCGTTTCACCCACAGAGCGTACTTTATCGTAAAGAGGTTATTAATACTTCTATGACTCCTGACCAAAATTTGGGAGCACTGCAGTAAGAGGGACTTGGAGAGTGGTGACTCATTGATGGCTATCGTTAAAAAAACTGAATTCCCTAGCCAATATTGTTTGTAATGTTTCTGATAACGGCATGTGACTGGGGCAGAATGTGAAAACACAACGGAACGGTTCCATCAAAACAATGCAAGCTTGAGGTAACAACAACTGAACGTACGGTGGTAAGAACGAGTAGAGCGACCGTTAGCATGAGAGATGGCGACGAATGATTGGACCAGCACACACCTGTAACGACAATCGACAAATCGAGATCTTCATCAAGTAGATTGAATGATCGAAGATGTAAAAAAGTGAGAGGTGTTCGAATGGAATGGAAACGAATCGGGGCGGAAGGCATTCCTTCTCTCAGTGGGCGGGCGATACCTCACAAGAAATGGCATGCGCTTCAAAACAATACTTCGAAGTGTACCTGTGGGAGAATATCTCAAAAATGAGGAGAGAATGGAGACATTGAGGGTTACGGTGAACGATATCAAATCAACAACAGGTACATACTTTTTATAGGGTTCTCCGACAACGCATAGGTAACGAGCTGAGTCATGAAAGTGTAATCAATTGCAATACGGCTTAAACTCCCACAGATAGTGCCCGTGAAAGAGAGATCACCGAACGAAATCCTCTGACCCGAAACCGGAATCGTTCAAATGACACACGATGACGGTTCGGAATCGCGTTAAAGATACGAGATTTAACTGGCCCTCAGCCAAGAATTTTTCAGAGAAAAGTGTTGATTATGGATAAGACCTGATCTGAATAATTGAAAATCAAAGAAAAACATTCGTTTCTTTTAATAGTGAAAAATAGAGTTACTCCTCAAGAAAGAGTCGAAACTACAGCAGAATGTTTCGAAATACTTGTAATCGGTGGTTGAAATTTCCCACTGCTTAGTAGAGGTTACAGTTGCTACAAATAGATCTACATACTAATGAAATCATTATTGACCCTTCCCGTTTCCTAGTGAAAGATCTCGAGATCGGATTCGGGATATCACGGGTTCGAAACCAGTCAGAATAGTTTTTCGAGATCGCCATCAGATTCGGATTGGATCAACGAATAATCCTCGTTTTTCGTGGTTCTCCCTAGCGGGGTTCGCAACAGTTGTGAGTTTGCCAGGATTATCGCGAGCAATCAGCTCTATGATAGCGGGACCAGAAAAAAACTATGAGAGAACGACTCTACATCAAACGGCACAATCGAGTTATACAGAGAGCGATTTCCCTTGAAGTAGTGGTGGTGTGCATATGTGAAGCAGTGCTAGGGACAAACTGAGGAGTGAGGCAAACGTTCTGACGTGAACGCGTCGCCAGCAATTAGATGATTATGGTGAGCGCATGATTAATAGCTGGATTGTTTTTGCTAGTCGACATCGTTCTCTCACCTTTACGCACACTTCACTTCGATAAATTCGGGCTTTTCGAGAAGCACTGTCAAAAGCAACTCTTTCCACTAACATAGCAGGACTTTCCTATACCCGTTCCTCCCCGTCTCCCTCTCCTCCTTTCAGAAAACAAGAGTAAGGCAAAGTTACAAAGCAATGTATTCTATGACGTGGGTGCCATGATGATAATGTGTACAGACCCCGTCCAGCTGAAACCTGAAAAGCAACGCCTGAAATATCATAGGCAGGTGCTGAGAATAGCACGGAATACAGGAGAGAAACAAAGACTGAGCCTGAACCTCAAAGGAATAAATCACGAGGGTAAGCAGAAAAGGGATGGAGTTACGTGAGCAGGTACATACTCCCCTAAAACCAAGGGCAGGTAATGGTAGAAGACGCTGTATATACAAGGTGTTTCAAAAGTATGTGCACACTTGGCAAAACACAAAAATATAACCGAGATTAGAGATCAACAGGGCCCCTTAAATTTCTGCAAAGGTTTGTAACCTAATACTTTTGAAACAAAGAAAAAATTTTTCTATAATAAAAAATTGTGTTAGCAGCTGCGATGTTTTCTCCGAGAAAGAGTTCATAGGTAATCGCACACAAAGAATTGAATAGAGAAGGTTACAGGTTACAGAAAGATATGGTATTCCCAAAAAAAACAAAATGTTGGGTGTGCACATACTTTTGAAACGCACTGAGAAATGGCGATGACCAGCAAGAACATTGGACTTTGCGACGGTGAGGATTAACGATAGGGAGAAGAAGACACAATTACTTTACATTTATACTAACTGCTCGTTTGTTCAATTCTCTTCCAATCGTTCTCTAGACAAAAGATTCCAATGTTAAAGGTAATAAAGTAGCTATCAGAATCGGTTGACAAATTGAATGGCAGCGCAAATCCCTCAGCCCTTTGTAGAAAAACCCAGAAGCACAGGAAGGATGATAATGAGGTGTTGTACTGGATGATACTGTACAGATGGTTGAAGAGCACAGTAAAGCAGCCTGCATGCATGCAGTCATGTTTGGTAAGGGAAGTAGCTACAGCGGTAGAGAACTTTGTGAGTCGGTGATTCCTTTGAAGTTACTTTGCTAATGAAATGTGACTTGAAAATCTCTACAGTTACTACGTCGACCTGTTACTGTGAACAAATGAAACAAACTGGAGATTAGGGTTTGCTGTAAATATAAAAGTATAAAGGTCCTCAGAGACAAGATGGATAATTAACATAACATGTTGTAAATGAAATTTTAATCATAACTGCGGCTCCATCAAAGTGTTGGGGTCAAAGTATCTGCGGTCAAAGTTCCGAAGAGTTATGGCAGTNAGTTACTACGTCGACCTGTTACTGTGAACAAGTGATACAAACTGGAGATTAGGGTTTGCTGTAAATATAAAAGTATAAGGGTCCTCAGGGATAAGATAGATAATTAGCATAATATGTTGTAAATGAAATTTTATTCATAACTGCGCTCCATCAAAGTGTTGGGGTCAAAGTATCTGCGGTCAAAGTTCCGAAGAGTTATGGCAGTTTTCAGTGACAGTCATGCGAATGTCACAGGCGTCCCTGTATTTTGGAATGAACTATACAAACTTAGCAAGAAAGTTGTAAAGAGAGGAGTATGAGAAGAATTGAAGAGGACTCTTCTATCTATGAACCAGTGTCTTTGTTTAGTGATATTCACAATGAGCTCGAACGGAGTTTAAAAGTAAAGGAGCAATGACGGAAAGTACGAGTAGAGAGTTGCAAAAGCCACTAGCGATTGACGTCGGTCTAAACTGGTTCATACAGCTAGCATTGAAAATCATTATACTTTCAAATTTGCAGTTGATCCCCTTTTCGACACACACGAACTGAAATGTTCGCCGATTTCATATGCGTAAGGCATGACAGGAAATTGAGTTGAAACGAGAGAGGTGAAAGCGGTAGTTGTGACGGTGAGAACGGTTAAGGTGTGAAGGGGAGCGTTGGGTAGGAAAAACTGGTTGGTCGAACTGTGTGATCGACTTCTAGAAAGACAAATGGCAAGATAGTTGAACGGGCAAACCCNCCCGATGTTTGGAGTGCGGCATCACTGATACTACTATGTACCTACCTGGGGAAGGTGGACGGAGTTCATTTCAAAAATGTGAGTTATTTGTTATGTATGCAGAACACCTAGAGTGTGGGGAAAACTGTGCTAGGGAACCATTGACATTGGTTTCGGCGTTATCTGTGAACCATGTCCTTGTGAGTGTTCGGGTTGCACTCAGTTTCGAGAGCATTCTTCTGTCTTGCAGACAGATACTTTCCCTGCTCACATTTCTATTATCTTATAAGAGAGACTAGGATTTTCGGTACTTTGTCATTCCTTTTTTTGTAATAATTTTCATAAACTATTACACACAGTGCTGCTTTATATTGAATCAATTTATTTACGTATAAATTTATGAATTGAAGGATAGAAAATGTTTCAGACAAAAGGTCTAATGAGAAAATTTTATTTCGTACATTTATATAGGCATAAAAGTATGACGAAATAGGGAACCTGTTTTTTCCACCTTTTGAACTTACATAAAATGAATGGATCTCTAAATTGTAATAAAAACTCATGACATAAAACCTGTTTCCAAGGCCAACAAAAAAANAAAAAAAGATCATGGTTGACAGACGAACTATTACATTATAGTAAAGTACTAAAAACACATATATTTTCAGGGGCGATGGTAAGCTAGAAATGTTTCAGGAAAAAAAGAGTATCTTGAGACCTTCAGAAAGCTGTAGATTGCGAAAAATCAGAAAAAAAAAGTCAGCAGAAATCCAAAGGCAGTGCGAAATCCAATGACTTCAATTTGGGTTTGAATTTGATGCTGAAGTTTCACCATCAGTCCCATCACAATAAGATCCAGGGCTATTCAGTTTTCCAGAAAATGTTTGATGATCTCAATGGATTACCCGGCATTTTCAGTAAAGAACAAAGATGGGCTCTTCTTCACAAACTTTATCCATTACGTAATCTTCTAATCACACTCACATACTTATCGATAATTCACGGCTTCTCAGTTCTCACACTGCCTTTGACTTCTCCACTTCCTAGCCCCTGGGTGAGCCTCAACGTCACAACTTCAGGATTGGTCGAAGTTGACAGCTGTTCATCCATCTTATAGATGGTTAGATTCTGTTACCAGACTTCTTCCAAAATGCGTCGATTGGTGGCGCTCATCCTCTCCAGCACTATTTAGAGGGATGGATGTTGAAGTTGAACATAAATTCTGGGAGCCTCTACAAGAACCTTCTGTGAGCTGTAGTTTTGCTCGGCATTTCAGAAAGATCTCTCCCACCACGCTTCTTTCGGCGCCCCAGAGAGTTGTTGGAATACTTTTTCAGTTCCCCATTTTTTTTAAACTCTGTCATTCATCTCATTTGTGGTTTCGCAGGAAGGAAACAGGTTCCGTTGCAGTACAAAAACAGCTGGTTTAGGGGTTACCCATGATTTTCGGTTCAATTTACATTCACAAAGTACCTGAAGAAGAGATCAAGAGTTCAAAAGAAGTTATAAGGCACGGAATCCACCTCGACCAATTCGAAGATACCTGGGCCATAATTGCAATTACTTGACTAGAGTGATGAGCGGTGAACAAGTTGGAGGCTTGGTCTTTCAACTTGTGAAATGCTGCCGATCCGGTTTGTTCGAAGAATCCTCCTTCCACTTGAAGAACGAGTGGATTGGCAACCCTTACAACTCTCTATGATCTTAGTGACGCTGTGTACAGGATCCTTCTCCAGCTAGTTGTTGCTTGAGGGGCCATACCGATTTCACAAGTTGACTGTTAGAGTCTATTCATGCAATCAGCGAGGTCGGGAAATCGACGATAAATTTTCATAAACATCAATGCTCATGGTTCAGGCAAGCATCTGGGCATCCTTCACTGGCCCTCTCATTGAAATTCCTAGCAAATAAGTATTAGAATCACTGGCAAGGAGAAGTAAAATATGCTAAGCACTCCTGCAATAGTAGTGGTTTCAATTCAACATTTGGAGGGCCTCAATTGCAGGAAAACAACTCTGAAAAAGGGATATCGGAGTGTTAATGAAGCAAGAGAATATCTACCGTTACTGACGCAACCCTGTGGAATCCCTATTCTCTATAGGTTCCAGGTCAGTGTCGCATATGTAAAATAACTGCCCTTCCATGGCGAATAATTTCTGAAGGGAAAAGCATTCTAACTTGATGACTAGAGCCCTTATCTCAGTTATGATCATGTGGGTGGGTCGTGATTTCTTGCTGTTCGGGGTATGTAGCCTTTCACCAGATCAATCTCTAGCAAAACATTTTATGTTGTCAGTCGCATAGCATACCACACAGCAGATGGAGAACATTGTTCTTCCCATTGCGACATTTCTTGAAGGTCTTTGGTGCAGATTGGTCCCATTTCTGGGATGCGCCCCCGCATACGACCCCTGTTCAGATTCGTTGTGGCGTCTTGAATGCGTACGTGGCATTACAACGCCTTATGAGGGCCAGCCAGTATAAGCGTCGACGTCGTAATGCTCTAAGGTAAATGCGGCATAAATCACACGACCCCCGAGAGACAGAAGACCAGATTGGCCCGGCTGGAGTTGGATCCCGGATGGGATCCCTGGACCATGCTCAACCCTTGGCGTGACCCCATTTCCTCCTCGATTAGTAATGTTCCTTTGTTTATGCCACTTGGCACTGAACATTCTTTAAGCTATGTTTTCAGTCACACATTCCAATTCCATCTTTAGCGTCGACCTTGCTCATCAAGAAAAGGAGTACGTGATGGGTTCCGCTCGGTAGCAACACTTTGGCGGCGACTCCATTATGCATCTGTAAAGTACGTAAAATAAGAGTTTCAAGATCAAATAGAGAATAGTTCGAATACTTCCCTGAAAAACAAAGTTGCAATGCCAAAGCGTGGGAGCCATGAAATACTTCTGATTGAAAGTGGAGGGCTCAACTTGTGGAAGCAAAATGGCTGAGCCCGGTTTGAACTAATTCTGGAGTTCAATTAATCTGATCGTGTAACTAGGGTAACCCTAGATTGAAAAACCCAAGAAGAATGAAGTGAAACTCATTCCGCGGAGCTTTTGGGAATAGGCTTTAAGCCGACCACTCATGGGGGGTTGGAACAAGTGCTCCTAATTAGGGAGTGACTAACTTCCATAAAGCTTTATGAAAGGTAAGTAAGACCGATTCAAGTGTTCAAGTAGCTTATAAGCCATCTGTGCGTTTCGAGCTTTTTCTCAAGTTCAAAATGGACAGCTCACATTCCTTATTTTTACCTTCCTTGCTGCTCCAACGACCAAATCCTTTCCGCTAGAGTTATTGGAGCTCTCTACCATTTTAAAGGCTGGCTCTAGCATAGCAGGGAATGCTCCCCATCAGAAACCTGTTGAAGTATTCTTCCCACCTCCTTTTGATTACGACTTATTACTACAGAATGGCACCGTCAACCCGAACCAGAGTAAGGTAACCTCATCCACATCGAATCAAATTCTCTTTGTCGACCTCTGACTATCTGTCACAAGCTTATGATAACCCCTTGCCTTACCCTCTCCTGATTCTTATTCCTATCCTTCTGGTTTCGTTATGGCGGTGTCTTCAACGAGCTGCTCCTGCTCTAGGGCCAGTTATTCCTCTATAACACCCATGAATCTTTCCCCTCAAACCTACAGTGATGATTTTCTTGTTAGCAAATATCTAACTTATCTCTACCTCAACCCGCAGACGTAGCTTATACTTTGGGTGTTATTTTTGTATTTTCAGAGCGCACTACAGACTGCTGGCCGCTATTAGGACAGGATCCTTTCTTCTTATTACCCTTTTGCTATTCCCTTTCCTACTCCCATAACTTTATGCAACCTCTTAGGCATTTTAAATTAAAATCGCCGTTACTCTCAGGCAGTCTGACTGCCAGGCATCAATGTGATGGCATCATCAAGGCTTACATGGAACCCGATCTTTTCGAGTAAGGCATTACCTTCTTATGATGCATGAGTACACGACGGTGTTATCTTTCAGTCTTTTTGCGTGTATATAACAGCAGTAAATCGGTCGCTGACCGTGTTCACAGCGGACCGTGAATCTAGAAGGGATTCTCATATTTCTAGAACCATTTCATTTCCTTCGTGTCATTCTTGTCAGAGAATTTGACGCCTTTCCGATCTCGCAAAATTCAAGCACGCCACTTTTCGGCATTCACCTCGTGTGCTCTTGTACGCGGGACAATCCACCCCTGCACTATATGGATGAATTTCAGACCCTAGCCATGGAAGAAACGTTCTCAGACTTTGGGAAAGCTTGGTATAGCTCTAATCACATATGACCGAAGATATCGAATTTTTTTAGTAATTTTGGAGATGTTTCGGAGCTTAACACCACCTTCACCTTTAGGTTTTTGTAAGTAAGTATAGTTTTCAGTTCGAAGTGGTAGGACGGATACTACTCAGGCCAGTCAAATACTACGCTATATGAGGAAGGGGTTTTAGAATTTCAGAGTTTCCCTGAAGTCGGCTAGAATTTTATGAAGGGATCTCTGTGAGTCGTTATCATTCGTTTTCGCCCGTTCTACTCTACTCTTCCTAGAGCTTTGTTAGGATCGTAAATAGCTAAAAAAGAAATCAAAATATTCTTTCGTATTACTCGAACCATTAGGATGAAGAGGTGTAGTGGCAACTGCTGCACTTCGCTCACACATGGTCACGGGTTTGAATCCAGGATACCGTACGCCTAGGAAGACCAAGTCTGTGGCTGGTTAAATGGTACCAGTCTGGTAGGATAAAAACGTTGACATGAACATCGGCTGGCCAGATATTACATTACAGACATTACATAGATCACTCTCACTACGCATTCAAATACTTGGCGCAACCAAGAATTGGATTATTCAACCACAGAGGCCTCTTGAGACGTGGGTTCACGATCATTACATTAAGGGGTCTGTTTCATAAATCCTTTCAAAACACACAATTTCTGTGACCAGGAAGGAAGAGATAAACCATCATGGCAATGAATTATCTGATCGCATTGAGGTTGACCCAGTATCGGGGCCAAAGACCTGTTATCTCTAATTGCAGTGTCCTAATAAATGGACATTACCATAGACCCATTTGAGATTTGTGCTGTTGAGACAGTCTCGAGGCTTTTACGAGCAAAAACACACAAAATTAATGAGCATTGATATCAGCAAAAAAGATTAGGAAATCTGCTTGGTAGGTGGTGTAAAATTATTTTGTCTGGAAATGATTCGATAATACAAACAATTGAATGACCTTCATTTCTGATTTTTCGACAATATCTACATGCGGGGGCGTTCAGATTTAGTTGGAGGGTCATCAACCCCCTCACCCCTCACCCGCCCCCTACCCATCCCTTTATTTCATTTTTACATGCTCCCTTGTCTGTCGCGTTTGTAAAGAATTCAGCAACGATCTAGTTTAAAGTGTGCCTTCACAGCTGAACACCCTGCATAATCGCCATGTTTTCGTGTTTTGGAGGCAATCCTGGGGTTTGCAGCACTACATGCCTCTTCACCTCTATACCCTATGCACATGCTCCGATTCTGTTGCCATTGTCAATGTAGAGGACACATCTACTATACATCGTTTTGAAGCGCACTTTTCGGAGAATGTTTTAGTTCCAGGGTACCCTAGGAAAAGCTGGTTGACTGTTTGGTGAAAGCACCTGCCGCTGAGAGGGATCTCACAATATTTGAAACAAGCGCTACGGTCGAAACAAGAAGAAATTCCG
>UZAF01020650.1:4455-15405 GCA_900617895.1 Haemonchus placei | reverse complement strand
GGGGGAAGGACGAGGAGGAGGGAGGGAAAGGGGGGTTACATTAAACTCTAAGGATGGCGAGATAGATTATTTCGTGTATGCATTAAAGTTCTGGATACCTCCACATCGAGGCCCATACATGGATTGCTAGGGAATGCATGTTATCTATTATACTATTATGAAGGTAATCATCGTATTGTAAACGACTTGTCACTTGATTACCAGATAGTCACAAGGGATCAAAGCTGCTCATGTCCATACTCAACCAGAAGTTTCGGATAGACTCGGCATTTCCATCTCTCGATGCTTTCAAATGCGCGTGTCTTATGGAACTGTGTCAACTACGCTTACTATATGGTAAACGCTTACTATATGGTGTCCGTATTGTAAAAGACACCCTCTACAGAGCTCCTTGCTGTGATAATTCTTGGGTGATATGATAAGTTTGAGGGCTTTCCATCAAGGCCACGATGCAGCAAATGGACAAATACATAGACACAGGGAAATTCTTCTGGTTAGTTCTTCTGCTACTTCACCAGTTTAGTTACCCCAAATCAACTAGACTATAGTGCATGATATCCAACCCACATTGTCGTTTATGTGCCTGCGTGTTCATTCACAGCATAACGGTCCTGGTATAGTAATCCCGAACAATCGCGCTTCTGCTCGAATGTTGAGTTTGAAATTGGTGCACATCAAGCATCGAGTGGAACTCCCATGCTACACTCGGAAATCAGTCAGAAATCAAAACTAACAACTATTGTACATATCTGAAGCATGAGAAATAGGAGCATTGGAGCTGAGCCATGCGGCGAAATACGCAGCCATTTTCGAGAAAAATGTAACATATACTAATAGAAAATCGGAAGCAATTGTTTTTGGACGAGTGTGACGGGTGATTTCGAGAAAAGCCGTCATCCCAAAATATCGTTCAGTGCTTTTAGCAATGTAGCTCCTTTGTCAATGATTCCTAATTCCTCCTGAAACACTTATCTTGTAGTTGTTAGCTGCACAGATTTCAACGGCTTGATTAATAGTACATGATAGTAAGCTTCATGAATTCGATAAAAAGTGCAGTGGCAACAATATTCACAGAATTGAACTATTATGAGCAAGCTGAACCTTCTGAATATGCATACCTACCAAACCTACAAATTTCTTACCTAAACTATGTGGGGATCCCTTCTTGGGATCATAATCTTTGGAGTTAATGACTGCTGACCCTTTCAAACGTTTTGACTTTTTGACACTCAGACTCTTCGACTTATACTGACCCTAGGTCATCGGTTAAAGTTATGTTCTTAACGCACTTGATGAATATTCAACAAAAAAAGCTCTTGCTTATTTGGCAACCTATCTTAAGCAAATGTTTTGACAGTTTGCACAATATAATTTTTGGGGGTGTAAATTAGGCGATCAGCACGGATGCGACTGGTGGACGCAGTTTGGAAGGCATCTGGATCTGGTATGAATTGATAGGTTACGGTGGAAGAGGCGTTTTTACTAATCCGATGAGGAGATGGCTTGACGACTGGGAAGTTCGCATATTCATTTCCCTAACTTTCATGTGCTCCCATCCCTACCATTCGATAGGAGAGATTTTCAAAGTTCAATGCGAGAAAACTAAGGGATTCGGAATAAAGCTGTAAACAACGTATTTAAACAATACTTGGCTCGGTCTCAGTGGTACCTGAGATTTTGACGTTATGGTGAAAAACAATGACATGGTGAGGGAATATATTTCTGCTAAGTTGCGCTCCTAATCCACGCATGGTTAAGGCTCCCAAAAGATGTAACCCCTTCATCCTCTGGAGTCACTTATTGTGCAGAAGACTTTCCTAAGAGATGGACGACCCATGATTCCGTTCTACCTGGCCTTTGGAAGTCCTAGTGTGAAAGAACTACGCTTTCTACAACTTCGTGGCCTTGAATGGAAGCGGATAGTGTGGAAAACCACGGAACTCGAAACCACAGTGTTCGGGAACTTTTCCTCTGAACGCTATGATGAGGAAAGTAAAGTTCGAGAGTCGCCTCTATATTCTTGAAACGCAATGTCCACATTGACCAAACTGTGGCCGAAATGGTCATTTTTGAGCTCGAGGTGGGAAACCTACCGTTTGTTCGCCTTTATTGCAGTAATCTTCGGTGTTACAGCAGCAAAATTTCATTGGAATGCCTGTGATATTCTTCTCAACGCATTCGTTCATGCTGTACTGAAACATTTGTCTGTCATTCGTGGGGGATTGAAGCGAACACGAAGGGCGCACCTGACAAAGGACAGTGTTGCATCCAGCTTTTTGAATGGTGCTAAACGAAGCCACATCCGCGGTGGCATTGTAACAGAAATCTGTTTCCTTCCCACATTCCTTCGTGGTATTCCCTATCGATGAACCTAAATATGACATCTTAATGCTATTCAAACGCTTGAAGGTCGTGCATATATGGTGTCAACGGAAAAAATCTATCTCTCCGGGTCTCTCCTACAAATGAGTAAAGCGAATATGAAGCAATGCGGTTTTTATTAGCACGCATTTCTTACCCCTTAAGAAACATATTATGAAATATAAAACTGGTATACAAGCTGCTGAATAAGCCTTTCAGGTCACTTTCTGCTGGGGTAAGTCAAGGAAGTTTTTTCGACGTGGTCTCACCACCAGTGGAATTTAATCCCAGGTCGTGACTTTCGAGGACTGTCCAGCCTCATTTAAACAAAGGGTTACAATCAAGAACGTGTATTTCTGATCAGTCAGACCTATTAAAGATTGAGGCTTTGAATAAGTCAAAATCTTACCTTTGAGAAGAGCATAGCCTTTATAGCATCTAAGTGAAGAAGTGGAAGAAAGCAGAACGAAAAGAAGACAGAACTGAGTGATGAACATCGAAATGGTCTACACCGCTATCTCTAATGAACTGCGCTGAAGCAAACAAGAAAGGCATGGTGGTCGCGCTTTGATGATTCATCAAGTGTCCTTCCGTGAACGGCGATCGGGTTCGAGTGATGTGATCTTTTTTGGATGATGAGATATAATCACCGCAATCACTGGCTGGACAAGTGTCTAATGGTAAGCCAGTGACGATCCATCATTGTAACATAACTGCCATTTTTTCTCTTTTTCGCGTCTCCATGCAGAAAAATAGCATTGGAGCGGTCATTTAAAATGTATACTTCACTTTCCAAGCACTCCCTTCGCTATGCGGAGGGTGTTTGTATGGAAATAAATCTGTAGTCAGTTCAAAGGTCTTCGGCCCTGATTACGGCCAACAAAAAAAAAACAACTTGGCTGCTGTCAACAAGTTCAAAGCTCCTTCTTTCCTGCCTCTTTTGATTGCTGACTATATCACATCCAACTCAACCAGTCAAAAGCTTTTCGTTCTCTGAAATCTCACAAGACTTTTGCTCACATCGTGAAAAGTTTTATGCTGAACTATTGACCGATAAGAGCTCCATCTGGGGAAGGGAGGAGATACTAGGCCGACGCTCATGATGAATTTCGTATTAAGACATTTTAAGTTTCTGGCCTTTCAAAACGGTCGGGCGTCCACTAACCCTGCTGCTCAAGTGCATGAAACGCACAACTTGCCACTGTCACTGTATGCATGAACCAGATATTCCGAGGGGCCATATAAAGAAAACCAGCCTGCGGAAGAAGTTACAGTTCACGTCTTTTCAAAAAAAAAAACCCTAAAACCACATGAATATAAAGAATAGAGGAAGAGCAAACTTAAGACCTTGCTATATCAAGAGGCTCGGAATCAGCAACAATCAAGCGAAGAGAAAGGATTCAGCGGGCGAAAAGAAAAAGCATGGAATCGAGACAAACAACAAGCTTAAAGGCACAGTTCACGACAACTTCGAGGTACCCGTTTTCTACGAAAAGCGGAAGTATCGATTGGGAGTAGTTCATTGGAAGTGAAGAAAGCAAGAGAATTCGCCTATTTCGAGAAAAATATTGCTCCTCAAAAGTAGGGAAAATAAAGGTTGGACGAGATTGCCATGACGGAAGTAACATGGAAGGGATATTCGAACGAGATTACAGTTATTGCAAATGCACAAAGAGCTGACAACATCAAGCAGAACTGTAAAGAACTATCTCTCACCGTCGCTGTGGGCTATGACGAGTTGTTTGAACTTCCTACATGGGGTAACTANTCTCGGTGAAACTCGTCCGAGGTTACACACGGCCCAACCTTTGAGTATTTATATTTCCCTAATTAGGTCGTTTTCCGATCTACAGTGCCAGATATGTAATACGCGGGGCCTCAAATTCAACCTGTGGGGAAATCTCAGAAAATCTCATTTTTATCGTGAACTGTGCCTTTAAACTACAGCACAATTGGAAGAACCGTAACATGCATGATGTGCATATTATGGCGTACTCTAATCTCTGTGAAACGTTAGCAGAGAATCACAGTTTTTACGTAGGTTCTCATTCACCAACACCTGAATAACTTTGTTTGTTTCCAAAAAGACATTAGCACAATTATTGAGCAGGTAGAGTTTTTCAAGTGTAAGGATTGTCAGGCTTATAAATAGAGCAAACGGACAAACGATTCTCGTATTTAGGGGCTTTCTGTCGAACAGGACTAACTACAAGGGTCGCGCGTGAGGTCACAAATCGTCCACTTTGTTCCCTGTCATTCCAAAAGTTCACTGAACTGTTTCGTCTTTGGGATAATCATATGTTGACAAGATCTTGAATAGGCTGTTGAGCAGAGCTGTGTTCGGTCACTAACCTACACTGAATAAACCTTCAATCCTTCGACTCTCCAGAAATAACAATTTTTCAGTGGAAGTTGTTCGATATGATAAACACACTTATGCTGTGCTTGCGTTTTTCGCCCTTTCCCGAAATGATGATGGCGACTTGACGATTTATAGCTCTGCTTTAGCGGACACTCGCTCGTTCTCTAATTCAATCACGGCGCCAATCCCCACGTCTACTATCGTTCACCGGACTCCCATGATTCGCAAACTGGTTTAACGCTCTCGGTCACAGACTGCTTAGTGATTCACTCATTTACATTAAAAAGATTTCTCTGTTTCTTTTGCGAATAATCTAGTAATTCATTCTGTACAGCTTCACAGAAACACAAACATGGACATACCGACCTCCCTCATCTTTCTTGGCGATATCTGAAGCATACTGATAGGAATTGAATCTATACCATTCAATGCAAATGACAAATGAAATAAAGTGAAGAACTCTGTTGTGACCGCTTGATCCAATTAGTATGTTCGAGGTCAATTCTTGTTTTACGATAGAGAATCATGCATTGAAACGAAGGCCTAAATCAGGTGTGTATGTATATTTCTCCAAAACCGGGAGAAGAGCTGATACGTGTTCGGTTTGTTTTCTTTTTACTGGAGCTGGAGCGCTACAACATCATTCCCTGACTGGTGAGCGCATGATCTGTTTCAGCTAACCTTTACTCGAAAACCTTGAAATATTGTAATCAAAATTAAAGAGCAATTGGTAGTTAGGTTGTCTAGACTTTCTGTCTATCGGATCATTCATAATCGTGAATTTAGAAAATGTCCAATGTGTGTACTTAACCAGTACAGGGACGCGAATAAGCCAAACCCTCCGAAATTAGTAATTCATTCTGCGAGACTATTTCCTTATTCACAGCAGTACGAGGTACCAAAAACTGGAGTAACGCTAGCTCAGCACACGGTTTCCGACTCAGTCTTCTCCAATCTTGCTTCATGATATAGAGCATCAACGAAGTCTCTACGCTAAACATCTTCGTGACTTATCGAGGCACACCACACCGTCAACAGTGCGGCAACAACATTGTACAAATTTAGTCTTGTTTGCTGACCGTTGCATCTGCGGCCGCCTGATTTCAAGTCATGCCGGTACAGGCACTTCGTGCCGCAAACATTTTGTGATTCATACTCGGAAGATCCACCATTATTTTTGTAAATTGCTCAGCAATTGCTGACCAAAAAATCTTCAGTGCAGCCTCCACTCCGTATCACGCGAGATATCTTTTATGACTAGGACATGTTCATATTGACCACGGCTGCATCAACATCCAACATACGATAGTATCACCGCGCATTGTAGCCAATCCGCTAAAGTGAAGCAGGAGACGTACAAAATCCGCAGGGCGAAGACGAAACGGATTTCCTACTTCAGGAAATTCGTCTTCACTTTTTTGGAGGCTCTGAACCAAAGGAGTGACTAAATGTGTACTTCGAGTCACTAAGATTCACTGAATTACATCGGCTTCTACATACTGTGGTTAATGGAGACGTTAATGGAGACGTCACTGCAAGGAAATCAACGATGGGACGACAGGTGGTGCAGGGATTCATTTAAAGTATTCGCGATGCCGTCGTGGTAAAGACGAGTGACCGGAGGGGCGGTGGAGTATCCGCTGAGTGACCTACCCGGCTACGGTGAATGGAATACATACACCATACGCGTGCAATTAAACGAGCGAGTGAGGGCGACCGTCGGAAGGTCTCATCCATGGAAAGGAGGGGCATGAGCGTGAGGTCGGTGCCGGAGCTGCAAAAATTGCAGTAAGGGGTACTTCTGAAGGGATGCTCAGAAGTGGTCCCATAATTTCGTTGCTGCCAAAGCGTTACCGGTACTTGATGAATAAAGGTTTTCGAAGCTTGGTTGTCAAAAGTAGGACGTCTTTCTCAATGTGATGATAGGGCTATTATTCAAAGCTGAAAAGAACACGGTCTCAATGGAAGTGTGATCCACGTAAGTGGAGAATGGGGAAGCTTAAGAAAATTAAGCATCAATCAAGCTTTGGCCACAAAATCGTGAAAGGAGCTCGCCCCTGCCCGTCTGCTCACCAGGAGAAAGCTGGTTGGTGTCCGTTCCTGAATGTCTACAACCTGTTTTTTTTTTTCGACGCACAAACTGCCACATTTGAGAATGCCTCTTCGAACAGTCTGAAAATAACGCAGATGGATACGTTTAGGAAGGACTACCCTGATTAAATAAACTTTATGTCTGCCGAAAAGAAAATAAAATAAATGTAATAGCGAAGAACGAGCCAGTTCTGGCATTAGCCAACATCCTGTTACTTTCTACTTGAGGTGAGTTGAAAAAAGTTAAGTTATATCCAATGATTTTATACGTCAGCCAATCCCGTGCTTGGAAAGAATTCCGACCTTTTTGAAGCGGGTAAGGTTTGAAGCTGCGTTCCAGCATTTGAAATAGAGCTGCAGTATCATCGAGTTCATCATCGACTTCATCTGGCACGCGTCAGTGACGTCTCCATTCATACCTTTCGCGAGCCGGAGCAGTTCAGTGAATCGTACTCGCTCGAGGGACATGGGGCAAAACATTAGACAAATCCCCAAATAAAGTATAGAGAGGAGCCATTTACTGAACGCACGCGTGGTGGATTTCGGTGAAACGTGCCATCCCTCTTGATGGCAGAGGGCTACATCTTCATTGAAAGTAGGGGCTCTGTCTAGCATCGAAAAGGTATTTCAAATCATCGGTAGAAATTGTGCATGAAGGTGTTGTTGGAGCGGTCCGATCTCAATCAGGCTGGACTGTAGTAGACATACATGCCTCGCAAGAAAGTTGTTAAAATAAACTCCGGGGCCCTTAGTTTTTTGCATGAGCAGTGCGATCACAATGGTAGTGGTAATAGCTCCTGGAACATTTCCTGTTTTGCAAACTGTAACCCAACTTTGGAAGTAACATTCTGTTTGGGAATCACACCAGTATTCGAGTTGTAAAATCTAGTTCCCAAGCCATAGATGGTGAAGGAAATGACCACTTATATTCGGTCTCCCTCGTATCACTTCATGCTTTGAAGATTGGATGATATTGAGAAGTGAAGGGAAACTCTGGGTGGGTGAAAATGAAGTTGGGGGGTGCCAGCGCCTTTCCGTCTCGCTGCTCTGCGTCTCTGACCCAAGCGGCAGAGTACCCAGAGACTGCACTGCGGATATGGCCTCTCAATAGTGATAGGGAATGTATTCTTTAACAAGGAGAGGAGCTCCGGGGTGGGTGAAAAGTAAACGTTGTGCAAAAAGTTGAAATGGTACAGAATAGCTCTACAATAGCGACTTTAGTCGACGCGTGCGGTGCGTCCACGGTGCGCAATCGACTTATTGCAGTCACTCTCCTCAAGTTTAACCCATCCCACTCTTTTCCATCTTATCGCAACTTTCTCTTGTCCTTGCAATACGTTTACTTCTCACCCACCCCGGAGCTCCTCCTTTTGTTAAAGAATACATTCCGGATGTGTGTCAAGTCGTGTGTCCGAGGGTGCGCGCGGCAAATTGCGCGGCGAAGTTCGTGACGAATTTGGATGACTGCGGCGTTTATCATTGGGGCCCAAATCTGAAGTAGGGTAGATCAGTAAGGTCAGCTGATTCTACTGTTTCACTGTATCTCAAAATTGGGCCGAAATAATAGGCGCTAAAGCCGCCAGAATAGATGTGAACTTCGCCGCACCACTTGTCGCGCGCACCCTCGGACGCACGACTTGACCGTCCCCCATACATTCCCTATCCTATTAAGAGGCCATATCCGCGCTCCAGTGCGGTCTCTGAGTACTCTGCCGCCTGTGTCAGAGACGCAGAGCAACGAGACGGAAGGGCGCTGGCACCCCCCAACTACATTTTCACCCGCTGGGTGCTACGAAGAGATCCTAGCAGTAATTTCTAGAGTTTGGAAGTAAACAAACAAAAGATCACCAAAATACAGATTGGAAGACGAAGAGGCGTAATGATGATGGCCACGCACTGAAGACTGAAATAACTCTTGGACGTGTTGCAACAGCGCAAACCACTCAGCTGATTCCTTCTGCTGGTGGGAGCGAAAGATCTGTGTTTCTAGCATGGTATCGTGGTTAGCGTTGAGAAGGGTTGCTGAGTTCACTACGCTCGAATGTCTCACAGTAGTAACGCATAGGATACCGTAGAGAGAAACAAGCATCGGCAACTTACAAAACAGCCGACAAGTTTTGAAATAAGCAGTCAGGATTTCACTATATTCAACACACGTTTTCCATCAGTCGAATTTTTGAGCATATGATCACTTATGACGTGAATGTTCACGACTGCACCCATTTGCTGGTTAACCCTTTGACGACGATGCGGATTTCGACGTGACGCGCCCATGGGACCACACTCTCCTCCTTTCGCGCGACTCGCAGCCACCGGCGAGTGGCACTGTCCCAGGAGAAAATTCTTTCACTGGCTTACTGAATTCAGCAATTGGTAAGAAACAAGAGAGTATGGTGGTTCCCAAAATTGGGTGCCAATGTCCCANAGTCATAATGGCATCCGCCGGTGGGTGCCATTGTCGTCAAAGGGTTAACGGATCTCTTCCAACACTGTACCCTTTCGACGCGAAAAATGACTTATGAACGAGAAATGAGCGGACATAATTCGTTCTAGGAGTCCTAGTGAACAAGCGGTAGTCGCTTCGGTGGGACACTTGTACAAAACTACAATGCCTTGGCTGTTGATCTATACCAACTCAATAGTTTCGCATAACATAATCCATCCCACCCGAGCTGATAGACGAGAGGTGGCAATGGCTGACGGGCTTCAGTGGGTCGACTAAGAGATTTCCTGATTACAGCTTCCATGCTGATTGCTTTGCAGTTTGCGTTGCATATGATTTTGCTTTCCATAGTTTGCTTTCGTTCTACCTTTCGGTTTACATTGTTGTGGGCTCACAATATTACGGGTTACCCGGAAAGTTTCCGCCGATTTTGGAGTCATGTTTTGATAGAAGTTTCTAGAAGAACGAATCCATTCAACAAACATTATATCAGCAACTCTTTTCAGAAATGGTTCGCTATCTTCGTGTAAGTTCTTCATTCCACTTTCATTCAAGGTTCTCACTTCAAATCGAAAAATCTCTCAGGTACCTTTTGCAGTCCTCCAGCGGATAGAACGATCTCCCATTTAAAGGGTTTGCAGAACCCAAACAAGTGGTAGCCTGATGATGCTATGTCCGGACTGTATGGGGTGTGTCGTAAGAAAACCCACCCAAGGTCCAGCAATTTTTACCGAGTGGCCATAAGCATGTGTGTTCTGGAGTTTTCCTGTCGGAAGACAACGATTGCAGTTCTGGGCGCTTCTAGTCTATCGCTGCCTTCAAATTGTCTAGTTGAAATCAGTACCTTTCCGAAATTATCGTTTGAATATGCGGCAACGGCTTATCATAATTGATTCCCCTTCCATCCCACCAACAACACAGCATAATCTCCCGCACCTGAAATCTGACTTTTGAAGTGGTTTGTGACGAATAACTGAAAAGGCTCCATGAACGTTGCCGCTGCACCTTATCGTACACGACCCACTTTTCGTTCCCCGGAGGAATAGCTCATTCTTGTTTCGTTTGAGCAGCTAGTCGCACACGGAGGCGCAGTCCACCACATTGCGTCGCTCAGTTCGTAAGGTACCCAAGCATCAAGGCGCTTAACGAAACCATGTCTCAGCAAATGGACCTGGATTGTTGATTTCGAAATACTGAGCCTTTTTCTCTTTCAGTTCATGAGTGATGATGTGCCGATTCGTTCCGAATAACATTTTGTTTTGGTCGTTTCCAACGTATGATAACCTCCCCAAGTGTTGCCGATCTTCGAGGGTGGTTTCACTCCGTTTGAATTTTGCAAACCCCTCACGCACTGTACGTTCCCCTAGAGGATCGTCTACGTGAATGTCACAAATCTTTTTCCCGGCTCGAACTGCGCTCTTACCCTTGCGCAGAAGAAGAGTACAGGTGCCTGAGATGCACGCGATGGTCCTCAACATTCACATTAGTCCTATACAGGAACTTTGGAAGAATGGTAACAGAATCCAAATAGGGATATAGGGGAGGAGTTTCCCTCTCAGTAAATTTATCACATTGTAGGGTTAGATCCCTGATTTTTTGTACAAGGGTGATCAAAACCGGCGAAACGTTCCGTACAACCCAATACATAATAATGGTAATGTAATCGACTTTATACATTTACTTGACTGATAAC
>UZAF01020649.1:0-16898 GCA_900617895.1 Haemonchus placei | reverse complement strand
ATTGTTTGATATCATTTGCGACAAAACTAACCGACCGCAAGTTATTTGGAACTCTTAACTAATGTTATCTCTGTGAAGTAAAAGGTTCATTGATATCATCTGATAATGGTGTTATCACTACACGAAATATTTGTAAGTACCGCCCAAGGCTTTGGCTACCTGATACTTCAATCTTCATTGGGTATTTATCTTCAAGAACGAGAGCAAAAGATCGAGACTCCCAATTAAAGACATAAGTACCGACTTTCTCTGAATACCAATACCCTGTTATCCTGTGTCAAACTTCGTGTACTTCGAAGAAGGGGTGGGGAGTTAGCCGATTACTACAACTTCGTCAAAGGAGGGGAAAAGCCCGGCCATAGCCGGGCGAACCGACTTTAATTATAATACAGAAAAAAATTGCTCCCCATTCAGAGCTAATACTGAGGATGTAGAGCTTCCAAAGAAAAAGGAGAATCCGAAGAGTCATTTACGCATAGCGAAATTCTTACAGAAAAGAAGAGCGCCCGGCGAAGCCGGACGACTCTACAAGAAGGAGGGAAGCCCGGCGTTAGCCGGGCGGCCCGACTGGTAAATATAGAATTAGCTTAATCCCTCTTCGAACGTCCAAAGTGAGAAGATATCTTAATGAAGTTCAACAACAAAAAGGAGCGGGTGACTGATATCCTCAAGTGTCAATATAGCCGTAGCGTAAACATTGTCACCTAAGGTTACAGGAATCTTTCATTGTTCAGAAACAACCATTAGTCGACTCCCAGTCTCCTCCTTTCCGTAGCAGAGTATGGTAATTTTGATGCGATTAATGCTGTTTTAAAGTGAGAATGTTGCTAGAACCCTGGACAACCGCCAGAATCGCATGCGACGATGAAAACATTGATAACATTCGATTTAATTCAATGAGAGAAAGGAATCTTCGAATCGTTCGTGAAACTATGCGGAACACACAACACTCAACACGCAAAAAAAATGAAATAAACACCGCGACCACCCACGATTATGAGGCTCTTGGCAGCGTGCCAGGTACGCGGTCGCTGTAAACTTGGCGCCAATCGATAGCTATTCGAATAATCGTAGATGGTGCATGCGATACGCACTGGCGCGCGTTATTTTCTCACCCATTCTCTGCTCACTTATTTTGACCATCTTATCCTTTTACTGAGAGTGTTGCCCTTATCATATTCTGCATGAAGAGTTACAACAACTTTAAATTTCTTGACGCTTCCACACAACTTTTTGAAAGAGTAATGATCAGTTGGTGAAATAAATGAAAGCATGACTGTGAAGCTGCAAAAACACTGCCTCATTTATCATTGACAACAAACGATTCTATCGATTGCATATTACAAAAGTATTTTACAACGAAGCTAGATGTTTTCGTAGTGTTCAATCATTTAACCTTTGATGCCAGCTATCATATATTACAACTGCCAGAAGGGAAGGTATGTGTATGCTGACAGGTGACAGCGCTCCGTAGCATGCCCTTAAAAGCAACCTGTTTTCGTGGCAAACAAAAGTCAACCTGTTTTGAACAGCGGAAGTTCGATAGGTCTTTTCGGCAGTAAATAATTGACGAGGACTAGTTCCGAAAACATCTGGAACGGTGTCGCTTGTTTTGGGAGTTTCTAGCATCGTGTACTCCTACACCTAAGTACCAGCTATCAAGAATTTTCACGTTTTTTTTTAAGCTGCCGAGTTGAAAACAGGGAAAGAAGGGAGCTTAAGGTTGGCGTGAAGAAAAAAGTGAAAAAACAGAAGTGAACATGTCCTTAGGATCTCCCAATTGATGGGTTGATGGGTTGCACTTCTTCGTTGTACTTTTGACAGACAGTAATGAAAATTAGATTGAATCTGAACGATAGGTTAATTGAGATGGAAAATGCGAGAAGGGAATGAAAACACGTGGTTAGGAACGGGAACATGGGGGCTGGTAAATAGCGCACCAGTTGCTTACTGGCGCGTGAAAATTAATGCCACAGTTTACAGCCCATAGAAGCGGGCACGCCCACATTACCGTAAACCGTAAAACTTCATTAACACTAGCAAGATATGGCAGCCACACGAAAATTGTACATAGGCTTCTCGAACTGTAGGAAAATGGCGTATTCAGTACCCTACGGTGTGTATGGGAATAGGCACTAGGGGAAGGTATCCTGAGAGAGGAATCAGTTAGTGCCGAGCACAGATTCATAAAGCCGTAGGTTTAACGCGTACATGCAATTTTCAAATTAAGTATGAGAAAAAAAGCGCTTATCGCGGGTTGCGCCGTGCTATGAAATCTCAATAGGATCGTACAAGCATTTGAATGATTGTAGGGACGGTACAGCCACTTCATAGGATTTCTTATAGCTCGAATAAGTGTTTCACATCCTATAGATTCTATATAATTGATCGAGGCCTGTAAGGTTCATAAACATTTTATTTTATCGGATGAGTCGTCGTCAGGTATTGTATAGCGCACCGCCCTTCATCGATTCATTTGTCTAGTTGTGACTAAAGGATTCTGAGATGAATCGTTACAGTTTGATCATTTGATATAGGATCATGAATAATTTTATTAATTGATTTAAATTAATGTACATCGGCGCTCAACCATTGCGCGCTCCAATGAAAACCCCCTGCTCAGTGGCGAAGTGGAATCATCTCCTTAGCACAGTTGTTTATTCAGTTGCTGCTTCGATCTTTTTGTTTATTTACCTTTTTTCCTTTATCTTGGTTGCATATTGGAAGTTCCAAAAGCATAGGCGATGGACCGAGCGAAGGCGAAGACGAAGCCTCGAATGACAGAGGAAGAAAGGGCCGCATTGGCGAAAAAATTGGATGATGACCTGGAACAGTTTATGGAGGAAATGGCTGCTAAAAAAGTAGGAGTCTCGCTAAAAATATATTTTCTTTCCCAGTACTCTATTTCCCTCAGTTTTCAGTTATACATAGTTTTGCGCAGGCTGCGGAACAGATAGAAAAGAAGCCATTCGATTTTGATGAATGGTGTAAAGACATCGATCAGCACCCGGCATTCATGAAAGATCTTGATACTGGAATGAAAGGACAATATGCAGATACTCTGAGTGCTCTTCAGGTGTGTCCATATTGTGGAGAAATTGGGTCTTTCCACTGATCTTCCTCCTTTACTTCTTAATCAAAACCATCCTGGAAGCCTTGGCTTGGTACAGAAATTTTGAAAACGTCCCAATTACGGTTGTTGGAGTCTTTCCAATACTTTTTTCTTGAAGAGTTAAGCAGAATCAATGCTGAAACAGATGGTGCTCTTCGAAAATGTTAGACTGTAGTCTTGTAAAGAAATTCAACATCTGTGAATACTACGGAACATTTTCATTTTCAGGCTTTGAAATATGACGAGGACGATGTTGAGGATAAGCAGTTAAGCGCCGAACGACATAAAGAAGAAGGCAATAAGCATTTCAAATACAAAAAGTACCGATGGGCCACCGATTGCTATTCCGAAGGTTGGAAATTCCCGAAGTGGTTTGGCCCGATGACGGAATAAGAACGATTTATTGATAATTTCCTTTCAGTTAAAAAAAACTAGCTCAAGCTGCACATGAGGCAATGCTGCAATCAAACGGTACTTTTTCAGTTCAGGTATCAAAGTGCAGTGCCTGGATCGCAAGTTAAATTCTGTTCTTCATGGCAATCGTGCAGCTGCTCAAAAGCACATTGGCAACCGGCGAAGCGCTATAAAGGACTGCGCAATGGCCTTAAAATTTGATCCCACAAACTTGAAGGTTCATCTTGTTTCTTTTAGAGATGTTTACTCTTATAACCCTCTACAAAGTTAAGGCTGCAAATAGAGGTGCGGAATGTCTCTTGGAGCTTGGATATGCCCAACAATGTCTAGATTGGATTGAGCGAGCTAAGAAAACCTTCGCATTCACTAAGGAAACTGAGGAGCAAGGTAGTCCTTGTGAGATTCGTCTTGGAATGTTTCCGGATGGTTTGAGCGTAACAACATAACTGGATTTGAAAGAATGATTCTTTTGAGGCTTTTACTTGCTCATGCTGTGTTTTTTGTCACTGTGGTGTCTTCTTAGGGAACGTCTCCGAGTCAGAAAAGAAGCAGTTAGATGCCTTAGAACAAGCGAACGAAAAAGCTACCCAAGCTGTTTTGGTCGAAGAACGTAACAAACGGAAAGCTCGCGCTGAAGTAAGTGGAATTTGCCGCGTTTGTCTCACAAAACTCAATTTCGCATGAATTTCCATTCACCTACTTTTTTGCTAGCTTTCCTTTCAATGTTCTCCAGGAAAAGAAGGATTTGGAAGAGAAACGGCGCCTTCTCAAAGCACTGGCTGATCGCAAACTCAATTTTCGTCCCCGACTTCCATTCAGCCGTCCCGAACTCATGGATTGGTCGTTACTAGAAGTTAGCCTTGCACAAACTTCGCAGGTAATTCATTTCCCTTCTTTGCTTGCCTTAGGGAGCTGATCATGTCCCCGTATTTCAGCGGTATCGCGTGTCATTCAATCAAGAGGGTAATCTACAGTGGCCCTTCTTAATACAATACCCACAGGTTTGTAAAAATGATCGCTTCGAAGATTAGTTTTGTGCTGTATTCTCTTGCCTAGGCAGGGATAGCTTCCTTGAGAGTTTTGGATTTCTATGATTTTAGTCACTTTTTCAGGTCGGGCAAGTTGATGTTTTGACGGATTGTGATGAAACAGCGCNAAGAGCTGATCATGCCCTCGTATTTCAGCGGTATCGCGTGTCATTCAATCAAGAGGGTAATCTACAGTGGCCCTTCCTAATACAATACCCACAGGTTCGTAAAAATGATCGCTTCGAAAAATCAGTTTCGTGGTGTATTCTCTTGCCTAGACAGTGATAGCTTCCATGAGAGTTTTGGATTTCTATGATTTTAGTCACTTTTTCAGGTCGGGCAAGTTGATATTTTGACGGATTGTGATGAAACAGCGCAAGTTTGTTCTGTGTTGCGGCCAATGTTGGAAACCCCTGCAGATTGGGATAAGGACCACAAGTTCAGGTATCTTTGGTTTGATTTGAAAAGAACTTTTGATCGCATGCATTTTGGTGGTCACTTATCTCTTTCGATTTGGCACCTGGATGACCAGTAAAAGCATACACACGCCTGACATATTCATTCTTTTTTAAGGTTAGATAATATTCGAATGTTTGTGTCGGACGAGTGGAATGAGTATGCCATGGAAGTATGGGAATGGTCGACTTTTGGTTCTATATTGTCTTTGCCTGGTTTTCAGATTGTACAGGGGCTGCCTGTGATAATGGTAAGTGTTTCTTGTGTTTAGTGCTTGACCATAAACTTTACTATTACGTTTGCTTTGACTAATTTCTATCTCAGATATACACCCGCGACGAAATCGACCAAAAACTAACGTCTGTTGGTGAAAATAAATATTCTATTAACTAGACCGCCTTCATTGCCTTCTGCTACTACTTGTTATTGTTGTTGAGATTGTGATATTGTTATCATGTTGTTACCCGGTGAATAAAAAATCTGATTCTAATTGATCTGAAGGTCTAACAGAATGATCTGAAATTACAAACTATTCATTTCTGCCCACCACCTACTTTTGAAAAGGAAAGCATAACTTCAGAAAGCACTTTAAGTTTGACAGTGATGCCCGTGAGCAGTTTGTAGTTTGCATGAGGTTTCGGTAGTGTACGGGTTAGAGAACGGTGCCCGGAAAGCACAAGTATGGAGTCCGGGTCCCGTTCGAGGCCGAAGTTTTGTCCATAACTCAACAACCATGTGAGACTTCCACTCAGTACTGTTTTCTCGAATGTCTTCTGCAGCAGAAAAGGGTGAGAGTGCATAAATAAAAAGGGAAAAAACAATAAAACGACATTCAGTATGAAAACTTACTTGGTGGTTCGTTTCGCCTCTTATTTCCAGACGAGCCACTTTGTTTTTTGTTGCCTCCAACTGTTCTGGGAACCGTCAAGACTACCGCAACTGAGAACAGGGCTCTGAGCCCTGCAAGCTCCCCTTGAAGGCTTCTGATCTTCAATATTTGCAGCAGAGTTTTCAAAATGAAACAATTTTGGGATTACGCATTGTTTCGAAGTTCATTGAAGTATTTTGGATGAGCTGATCAATCCGTGAAGTGGTGATTTACAAGCTCCGTAAGGTAATCAGTTACGAGTATTCCAAAGTGCGGAGTCCTGGAGTGTAGAACGAAAAGAGACGGGATGCGTTGCACGCTGGCTGAAGGATCTTTTGACGGCATCTTATTCAGCGCAAATGAAAACTTTTTACAATCAAGTTTGACACAAGTTTCTGTTTAGCCCTAGATGCACGGCATTCAGCAATTGGCTAAGCATGTCCGCAGTTCATTTTTATCTATCTATTAAGTCCATTTGAACAGACCACCGTTTGCTTTATCAACTCATGATGATATCTCTGGATCAGTGAAGGCGTAGGGATCGTATATAAGCAACTACTCCTAGAATTGCGGCCAGTTGGTTGCGTATGCACTTCACCCGAGGTGAGGCTCATCCAGAGCGTCATTCCATCTAATCATCCAAAAAGGGTGGACCGTTTCAGATGGCTAGCTCAACGNTATCTATTCAGTCCACTTGAACAAACCACCCTTTGCTTTATCAACTCATGATGATATCTCTAGATCAGTGAAGGCGTAGGGATCGTATATAAGTAAATACTCCTAGAATTGCGGCCAGTTGGTTGCGTATACACTTCACCCGAGGTGAGGCTCATCCAGAGCGTCATTCCATCTAATCATCCAAAAAGGGTGGACCGTTTCAGATGGCTAGCTCAACGTCAGACTCAAAGTTGTTCAGCAGAGATTTATCTTCCACCCAGAGCGGGTATCGAAGTACCTCTTCGAAGTACGACAAAGTGGATGACGTCAAGGAAACAACAGGCGACACCGATAACATAACAATGGAAAAGGGAGATTTGTCGAAGCTCAAGGATCTGGCCCCAGATGAGACGGTTCGCCATGTTTCGAATATTGCCAGGTTATTAATAACCGAACCAGTAATCTCTTCCAGGCACAAACGAGCGGTCTGGCTAGAACGCTTACTCTGACCAATGCAGTATCAATGATTGTTGGAGTTGTCATCGGAGCCGGTATTTTTGTGAGCCCCACTGGTGTTCAGAAATGTAAGCTGTATAATTTTCACTCCCTATACCTGACTACCCTCAATCATAACACATAACCTTCTCGTTGTAGTCATTAGGTATCACTCACGTTCAATTTCTGCTATGACATTACCATGGTCTGTCAGAGACCGTCTACTTGATCAATTACTTTTTTCGTTAGATCTGAGGCTCCTTCACGATGCCGGCTTCGTTCCTCTCATTGAAAGGACTGCCAGATTTAAAAGGCTTCACTCTAACAGTAGCCTACTATAGCCTTTGACGGGAGGCCGCAGAAGCAGCATAGGCTGTTAGAATGGGCCTACTGGCAGTCGACCGCTTTCCTCGGCTACAGATACCTTCCTACAAAGCGTAAAAAGTTTGTGTTGACCGATAACAGCTGGTATAAACAAAGCAACTATCTGTAGCGAACCGCTACGGTACTACTCAGCTCTTCAGAACAAAAATTTGCAGCTGCTGGATCCGTGGGATCATCGATAATCATCTGGATACTGTGTGGAATCTGGTGTGCCCTAGGTGCTTATATCTATGCTGAATTAGGATCCCTCATTACAAAATCAGGTGGAGACTATGTGTATATGACCGAAGCCTTTGGACCATTCATCGGATTTCTCCGTTTATGGATCGAAAGCATGGTCGTAAGGTGAGCACCCACAACCAACAGGTAATCGAGCTATGGCGTCAGGGCGATCTCACAGGAGAAGTAGTGGTTATAACGAGTCAATCTCGAAAACTGCTTAATTCAGACCCGTTGCTTTAACAATCAAAGCTCTCACATTTGCACTCTATGTGATCCGACCGTTCTATCCAAACTGCGATCCACCAACAGGAGCTGTTGAGCTTCTAGCTGTCGCCAAGATAAGTACGATGCTTCATTCTACTTCCTAGGGCAAGTATGATCACTCTTACAGTCCTTTCAAAGTCTCGGGTTCACGAACTTATCACCAGGAGGTAACGGTCGATTTGCCTGGAAGGACGGTTCCTGTTTCTTCAGTGTTTCTTTGTGGTGTAAATTGTTATTCGATGAAAGCAGTAACACGGCTACAAGATTGGTTCACGCTTGCCAAAGTACTCGCTCTAGTGATGGTCATCGTTACCGGTGGATATCTTCTGTTTTTCGGTAAGTTGGGTGAATAATCAACTAGTACCAACTAATTCGCCCTCTGTGCACTTACTCGAGAAAGTAGCCCTTGCAAGATAGTGAACTGAGGAGATGAAGGTTGAGCTGTTCTTCGGGGAAATCTACAGAGGTGTGCGTTTCTATCGGGTATCGCAGACCTTGCGCGGTAAGCCATGGGTGTGGGCGGTCGAAGATTGTACCTGCGGATGGGAGCATACAATTGATTCCACCGTAGAACTTGCTTCTGACTTTAGAAAAAAATGCAGGAGGTGCACGGGCATTTTTTGAGCCTTCTAATTGTAATAATCACAGATCCCCATGCTGATTCGTAGAAAAAAGATCTCAGAGCAGGATAGCGTCGGGTAGCTCAAAGCTCTACTCTAAAGGAAGGAAATGGTGGGGCAGTGTACTACAGTACCCTGTAGTCCTGGACCGACTGAATATGGAACCTGAGCAGACGATCCATGAGTCCTGCCTCCAAACAGAGAAATCATTTCAGGAGGTCCACAGTACTGGGACTCATTCGATAACATCTTCGAAGGGAATTTCCGGACATTTCGATCTGCCGCAGTTGCTTTCTATTCTGGATTATTTGCCTATCAAGGATGGGCATATTTGAATACTGTAACAGAAGAGCTCATCAATCCAAAACGGTTGATTTTTAACAAAATGACTGAATCATTAAGCATTCACTACTTACCATTTTTCAAAGGGTTTACTGGTACAGTTAGCGATCGATGCAAGCAAATGCACGTTCGGGAGTGTATCGAAACATTCTCCTACTTCACCAGTATGTCTTGATTTGTTTAGAAATCTACCTCTCGCTATTTTAATTTCAATGATAATTATCACATTGGTCTATGTCCTCTATAATGTAGCTCTGTATGTTGTCCTTTCTCCTGATGAAATGATCTTACATGCAGCTGCTTCTGTGGTATGTTTTTTGACCAGATATTGTCATTCCTCAGATTGCGTTCATACTTGGCGTACTATTGGCAGGCGTCGTCTTGTTGATGCTATTATGAGAATTCATAAAGCATCTATCACCAAAAAAGAACGAGGGAGGAACGAGTAGAAGTAAAAGATCCTTATGCCAAAGTCAGATTTATCCTTTTCTTGAGCTCGCCAGAGAATGCCAGCCCACACCTTGCAAATTCCCAGTGTGTGGAGCTCTGAACCTGTTCCAAGTTGTACCAACTCAGAGCTGCTTCAGCGGATTTCGGGAGATCTTTTTTTTCAGGAGTTTGCAAATAAAATCTATGGTCGATGGGCCTTTATAATGCCATTATTTGTTGCTGTTTCGACTTTCGGAGCATCAAACGGTTCTATAATGGTCGGATCCAGGTGCGGTGCTTTATGCTACTAGTGAAGCTTACAGAAGTTCTGATTGATCATCCACTTTTCAGATTATATTTCTGTGGGGCTCGTGAAGGACACTTTCCAGTGATCCTGGCGATGACCAACAAAAGGCTCCAAACTCCTATACCATCAGTGGTTTTTATGGTGAGTTCAATTCAATTACGTTAAAAATCTGCCGAAAATAGTCAGAGGAGTTTGACTCGGTGGTCCTTGACTCTGATTGGCTGCTTGGGACAACTGACCAATCACGGAAATCACACACACCCACTCTCACCCTTACATACACCCACACTAACACTTGGAGAAAAGCGGCCAGCTGCTCTGCAGATGCCTTTGTAAAGCATTGTGAAGGTTATGCAGATAACCATATCAAATAGTTTTCAGAGTATAATTGCAATTGGATATATGTTTCTATCTTCAAATGTCTACGTGCTCATTAACGCGAGTCAGTCTACTGTGTGGATCTCCTACACTCTAGCTGCTGTAGCATTGCTCGTGCTTCGATACAGTTATCCGAATGCACGCAGGCCTGTCAAAGTGAGCTGATCTTGTTCATTATATAAAAATTGAGTATCCTTGAATTCAGCAGTATTTGACGAATGCCTAAAGTATTCCAGTAGTTAACCCTTCAGGGAATGTGAGATGTAGAGCTGTACCCTTGATATTTACCCATCCTCTTGGTACCATACGGCTCAGGGGTCATTGACAAAAGAAAACCGAGAATGAAAAGGAGCTACGTACTCTTTTGACGTTGTTTCTAGATAGCAATCACCTCCAAATATGGTTAGGAAAATATTGAGTAAGAGAAATCGAAAAACAACTATCTGGAATATTTACAAGTCATATAATATAACCAAAAATCTGTAACTTCAAAAAAAAAGGCTTCGTAGCTTGTGTTTCAAAAACTCATATTTTAGGTAAATTTATGCATACCTGTTGTTTTTATGATTGGAGGATCCTCACTTGTAGTGTTGTCAGCGATTGGTGCACCCTACGACACAGGTCTGTACAAAAATGTAGTTAAGCACATACCGTATTTAGTAGCCAGTGAGAAATTACGATATGGAACCAACATGGAAGTAGAGAATTTCTAGTACATAATATTTGACTGCAAAAAGAGGGACTTAAATGGAATAAGTCCATTCCGGCGCACTCCCGCCCATGCTAGGCGGAGTTACACCTGGCTCATAAGTGAATCTTGATTTTGCTTCAGGCCCGAACCATCACGAACCTGACGCAACCTCTGAAAATCTTTTTCGCGTATTACCGAATTCCGCGACAAACAAACAGAAATACAAACCAACAGACAAACAAACAAACAAATAGACACGCCAAAATGGTTGCCTATACAGTAAGAATAGAAGAATAATGATGTCTTTAGCCCTAATCAACCGCGTACTGGGAGGCGAACGGATGATCATAGAGGGCTACTCAAATAAATAAGTGAATAACAGCGAAAGAGAGAGTCATTCGAAAGTTTACTCTCTGTCAAGTACTCAGTAGATGCTTTTTCAGCTCTTGGCCTGATTATTGTCTTAACGGCTGTGCCTATATACGTGATCTTCATAGCACGTGAACATCCACGATTTCTCAAGGAATTCGTTGGTAAGCTTTTTCAAACGGTTCCCATATATGCGGCCAATAATTCATAATTATTCGAATAAAAAAACCTCCTCCAAGAAGGGGCGGAGGCCTGAATTGCGAGGCGTGCCCAGAGCATTTACCTCTGTTATGTGGAGAAGGTCTAGGACACTCGCTATTGGTTGACCGATGGACTGCGCCATAGAACGTCTTTACCATGGTATTAGCAGTCCTCAAGCACACTGTTTTTCTTTCACCCAAATCATCTTCAGAAAACTTCACAGTTGGATGCCAAAAACTTTTCATGCTGCTGGATGAAAACAAAAAGGACTGAGCTGCTCATACCGATAACACTGTGAACTTATTGATTCTACGTAGAACTAAATCTACTTTTTAATTACTGATTTAACGTTTTTTGAGTTCCTTTCGGCAGTGTTTGTCAATCAGTCCCCTGTTCTGCATTGAATCCAATAAATAATTCGTTCTTTGTCAACCCTACCTTTTGATAGAACAAGATCAGTGAATGAAAACGTGTTCGGAGGAGTAATTCGTGTGTTTAACCCATCAAGTGTTGAACAACAATGAGCATGCCCATGTGACATTGCCGATGACATACACCAGTTCTTACGCAGCGCTGACGCATGTAACTTGAGTGGTGATGCTTGTACGGATCCTTCTTAGAAGTCAATCTAAACAAAACAAAACTAATTTTCTCTATTTATTTATTACATTCTTGACAATTCAGACGAAGAGGAAATAATTCACATACAGCATGTAGAAAATTTTCACTTTTCGATTTAACAATGGCGAAACCACACAGTCGCTAGCCTTCACATAAAATTAGGTATCTAATGTATGTCCTCGCCTCTACATACCAATTTTCTGTACGGGAATATTGAAGAGGAATCTTATGCCGATACACCGGGAAATCAAAGCACTTGACTGATTGTACTAATGAGTACTGATGTATTTGTACTGTACTACTCATATGGGTGGAGAAATCAAGCAATCTCTATGCGGACTGCATCATACAATTAATAACAAATGAAATAATAAAGGCGAAGCACAGAAGATACACCATGACAACATTAAAATGGCACAACTTAAATATAACAAATCACAAGGCCCTGGATATCACATTCAGATAACAAAGTAACAAGAGATTTCTCTATAACAATAACAATGATCCCCGGAAGTAATTACGACCAAACATCTTCGACGTAACGATCTGCTTTATGTAGCTCCGTCATATAAGCCTTTGCATCAGCATCTGATTTGCCTGAAGCAGGTGGAAGATTCGCATGGCAGAACAAGGATCAACTAATATTGTAGGTGTACCGACACACTTGTTCACCTTTGATGATCATTTTTTATCACCGTTATCATGAAAAGCTATGTATAGTGCGCGTGCTTATCAGAGGAATGTCTAATCAGAGACTAAAGAGCAATATGTGATCATAGGTCGCCACAGAAACGCAGACTAATGTAACTTCCTTGAGTCTTCTTAATTTGAAACCTGAATGGCCACACCTATGATCGAAATGTAGCTCTTTCAAAAAAAAAAAAGCAAAAATTACCCATTTGTTCTTTGATGATATCATGAAAACACTGCCATACGCTCTTTGACATGCCCTTAGCATCACCACAAATGTATACCCGAGATGGTACATCGCTTCCAGAATTGGACAAAAATTCACAGACCTTAAATTTTGAGATGGAGGGATCCAATAAAAAAATGACGAGAGGCACGGAGGGCGAATCGTTAGGCGAGCATCATACCTGCGATGACCTTTCTTTCAACGCATCTTGCACGTATTTAGGATAAGTACCATTCCCTTGACTTTCGCACAGAATCAACTCTGTCAAAATTCCCTCACGAACATATGACTTCAGTTCATCTCTGTAAAGCTACCATATTAGCGCTCAACAAAGTGAGCGCTATGAAGGAAAGAACTTCAATGAAAACTTACAAATATAGGGCATCCTTTTCCATATTCCTACACCCGAAGTATAGGTATCGTGGCACAGCAGGGAAATTTTCAGGATCGCTTAGTTTCATGTTCCTGTAAGAAGAGCAATGAGTGCAACACGATTGAAAACAGTCACTAGAACAACGAAAAAAACTAACAAAAGGTGTTGGCAGAAAGCTAGGAACACCGCGACTCCAGTGCCCGGTCCAACCATTATGAGTGGCATATCCCCAGCACAAGCAGATGGCAGTGGAGGCGGTGGAAGACGGAAGCGAGCTGGTTCCTTATGCATTATCTGAAGTGATTCTTGTTGTCGTTGGAGAACAATGTTCAATTCTAGAAGTAGAAAGAAAGCTGGACCATCGGTATCTACTTCCAAAACATAAGGAAACTGCAACGGATAGTCGTTTCAGAGATAACAATCTAAAGAATTGTGGGTAACTACATATCAATGAACGAGTATTAACCTGCACTCTATCATCCACTTTCAGCCCCAACAGGTACTCGGTTGCCACACCTTTTCGTGCGTACCTAGAAAAATTTTCAGAAATATTCGACTGTACTGACTGAAAAGAATTATGAACGGTCTGAGAATCTACTCGTCTCAGCTGGATATCCCTACATTAATTGCAAGTTGTAACACTATGTGAGCTCTCGCACGGTAACACGGTTCTACAACTAACCTTCGTCCGTCCTCTGCTGTGAAAGTCATTACAGAATAAATGAACCGAACACGACGTCCACGACACGATGACACGCTGTATGACCTCGGGATGAGACGCGGAAGAAGTTCTTAACGACAGCAGAGTTGCCAGAGAACTACTCGGAAAGCAGAGAATTTCAAAAATGAGTTTACTACCTATCAATCTGTCCGCAGAAGGAGTTACACTTGGGAATGCAAATAATATATCAGCAAGGGACAATCCTGGCTGCAACACACCAATGAAATCGAGCCACACCATAAAAATGGCTTCAACCAAAACAAGCCAAGCCATTCTTACCTGCCTAACAAATGAATTGAACTCTGAGAGACCTTGAGCACTGGTGAGCTCTAGCAAACGACGTTTTTCTCCTTCATCAGTTGCACTTTCGGCAAGCGCCCGCAGCACAGGCTAGAAAAGATTCAAGCAGATAACGAGAAATAAATAA
Organism: Haemonchus placei; assembly: GCA_900617895.1. NCBI lineage: Eukaryota > Metazoa > Nematoda > Chromadorea > Rhabditida > Trichostrongylidae > Haemonchus > Haemonchus placei. The sequence continues at coordinate 2,603 of UZAF01020649.1, read as the reverse complement.
GGTGATGGGAGAAAAAATTACCCGTCCTGGCGTTCTTCTTATATCAAGGCAATAAGTGAAAAGATGCCGTATCGAACTCTCAGGAGGAACATGGGCAGGTAAGACAGGGTTTATCTTCTGAGTGTTCGGATTTATAGACACGATGCACTTCTGGTCAGCGACAGAGAGCAAGTTCATTCTGAATATAGGTAATTACCAAATAACAGCCTCAATTCAACCGACCGAATGCCACTCACCTGTCCAGGATAAAGTTCACTTCCATTGATGAGTTTGGAATCACAAAATAGAAAGCATCGCCCGGTTCATAGGGGAGATTGGAGTGATGAACTAAAATTTACCAGTCTAATGAAGAAACTTGGATCCGAAAAGTGTATGATTTAAAGTAAGCGAACCTCCCAAGTCGAGCACTAGCTCATATTTTGGTTTCGTCACATCCAAATCCGTCAGACGAGCAGCACCAACAACAGTGACCTCATAAGGCGCACTAGCTAGAATAAGATGCCAGATCGTTTTGAACCTTGGAACATCATAGCTTTGAAAATTGGGACAAAATGGCGAAGACTGAGAAAAAATAGCTGAGAAGCTGGCATACAAAGGCAGAGCGTTGTTTTTGTAAAGCACTTAACCAACACCTACCCACTCCGACCATTTTGGCTCCATTTTGCCACGGAATACCATGATTTTGCTCGAGTTTCTCGTGCGACACGGTTGAAGCCAGGAATTCCTGCGGTGCAACGGGAACACGAAGTGCGGGATCATTTGACAACTTATCATTTCCTGTACAAAACAAGCGATTCGTTACGATCGTAGAGTTTGCTGGAGATAATGGTAGGCTCACATACTGCTAGAAACCAACCTTTGATCAAAGAAACTTCCGGATATTTGAAAGGTTGAGGCGATAAAATCAGCTTGGGCTGCTTCAAAGCGACTCCTTCAGCGCCGACTTTTTCGGGAACTTCTCTCTTTTGCGAGATTTCCACCTTAGAGTTTAATTGTTGTAGAACATCGGGATTGAGGTTGAAGCGCTTAACAAGCACTTGAAAAAGGTTCTCAATCCACGGTTCCACCACCAGCTCCAACCTGAAAGTACTCTGAAAAGAGTAAAGTCAGTGGACGAACGGAATACAGAAGAAAACCTCCTTACAAAGGTGTTCAAAAGGGATTTCTACATACACTAGACAAATGCTGAAAACCAGAACATTTTCTGGGGAAACGTTAACTAACCCTACTTGATCATCAGCATGTCCTGTTTCGACTATCGGCGAAGCGCCAAGAAACTTGAGACGTTTGTCGATCTTGTTGGGGACACCTTGGAAAGTTGAATAATTCGAGTCACCAAGGCCTGAAAGTAGTAAGATAAGCCGAAGATGAGAAGATGAAATAAAGAAAAATAGGAAAACTAAAAAAGTAGACATTAGACATTGGAAACCTAGCGAAGAACTCCATCCATTCCTAGCGAGTTTTCCATGAAAGCTACTCTTTTGGAAGTTGAACTTTCAACTCCAAGTCGCTTTGAAAGATCTTTATCGAACATATAGATATTCGATACAAAGCAGACCGAACCCAATTCTAACAGCATTCTATTGCTCCCACTGAAATGGGAGATACGGGAGGAAACATTGAAATCAAGCTTACCTAGCAGAGCGTAATCGAGCTTTTCCAAAAAATTTGACTCCAAAGTTTTTCTTGATATCCGTCTCCAAAAGCGTGAAGCGTTCTCCGGTGGGTCTCCATCACCCGTAGAGGACACCACAATGACTACAAGATTTTCTTCTTCAATGTGGAACTAAAAACTTGGAAGTCAAAAGAAAAAATACTGCTGTAGACCACTTGCTACATTAGCACATAACATATAAAGATAAGGCATCTTCAAAATTTAGGGACTCTCTTTCATTTGATTCTCTTTTTTCAACTATGAGTCCTACGGGTCCGACAAGCTTTCCCACAAGTCAGAACAATGCGAAGATCCAGAAAACCAACCTCTTTCTCATTGTCATCTAGAGTGAAGAGGCAAGGTTTAAGCCCCACTATTTCGGCTTTTTCCTTGATCTGTTTCGATATGCATTCCGCCTGTCCAGTGTGTGATCCATACAGAATAAGGAAGTCCGCTTGAACTCCCATGTGTGCGCAAGACGTTAGATTTCCAGTTTCGAAACAGCGAAACAACCCCTGACGGATGAGTCAAATCGAAGAAAAAGAATGATCAAGTACGTAATATTACGTGTGAATCAAAAAAGGACGCGATTTCACACAACCGAAAACGGCGTTGGCATTTATCCATGTGGAGGAGCGCGCTCCCGCTTTCCCATGTGTGGGCTCCCATAATTTTTTGAACGTATCACCTCTATATTGTTAGGCAAGCCATCTATTATAACAGCACAACCTCGGATTTCTTAGGGACCCTCCTATAGCAAGAATTCGTTCCCTGATGTCAAGAAAGACATTCGACCTTAAAAGTGGCAATGTGGGGGGTGGTTTGGTGTATTTAAGAGTCAATTTAGTGTGCCATCAAATTTTGCTTTTTGTTTAAGACTTGCTTTATGGCTGTATGCCAAGTTATTGTTATCATTGTTACTATAAATAGGGCCACATTTATGATTAGA
>UZAF01020647.1:0-16901 GCA_900617895.1 Haemonchus placei | reverse complement strand
ACAATCCGAGGGTTTCTAACCATTTATTACAATGTTTGCTACTTCGACCCATTTTTACTATATCCTCAGTGTTCTTCGCTCTTGATTGTTAATGATCATTATTGACCGTGTTCTACCGTAATAAGCTGGTCATTACTGCTCGTGTTCTACCGTACTTACATAAGATGCTCAAAATTTTCTGATGATACCGACCATGAAACAACGATCCTGTCGTGGCAATATCAGATTTGATCTCGCAGTTTGAATGCGAAACGAAAGCACAGTCGGTTCCACTAAGTGGTAGCTATATGGCTACTTAAAATCAGTTTTTTTAAGAGAAAGGCTGACGTATTCCTATACTGGACCCAGAAAAGGACAGGGCAGGGACTCGCTATATTTAGGGCATGTCTTCGAATGCAATGCTCAGTTTTCTCGATCAGTTGGAGACGATTTTTGTCATAAGAGCGGAGCACATTGGAACAATTATTGACAGTAAATGCCGAAGATTAAACGAAAACTAAGTGAGAGCAATTTGCAGCAAACCCAGAGGTGAAAAATATTTCTGTACATCCTGTAGTGGGTGCTTAGAAGTACTCAATCTGATTTTGATGGATGAGCACGAGATAAGGGAATGGTCTAAAGACTCCTTGAAGGAGCATAAATCCAAACTTCTCAAAACAGGAGACTAAGTAGGGCTTCTGAAGACTGCTCCCGATCTCAGCACTGGTCAAGGTAGTATCGAGACCGGAAGTAAAATCATATCTTTGTTCATGTTTGAGGCAATCAACATTGCTAATTTCGAAGATTTCAGATCAATATGGTTTTTGGACAATATACGAGCCAAACCGTCGTCTAGAACGAAAATCCGGGAAGGCGGCTTGTATACAAAACATAATCGGAGTTGAAATGGGGACGTTCCCATGAATAGGTGTATGGATAGCTATCATTTGACTATTTGTATGTTTTTATCATCACTGCTCAGTCATCAATGTTGTCCAGTAAAATTATGTGAAAAGAGACCTCCATGGAGGTTCCTCGCCAAAACAAATAAGGTTTTTTTTTTTAGAAACCCTCTGAAAATTTCATTGATGACCTAAAACAGGGGGAATATTTTGAAAAAAACATTAATAAAGGGGTCTTGTCGAATAGAATTACTTGACTGTTGATAGATTTGGGGTCAGGGAAGCATTTTCAACAATTTGTTCAAAGATGAGAGGTTGTGCTCGCGAAAGTGAGAGATAGTCAAGTTGAATTTTACGATCTTCAAGTATGTTCGTTCTCAAAATATTTGCAATGGTGAAGTTGAAGTAAGATTCCAAAATACCCGTGACGCCGAAAATTGATGAATACCCGTGATGAATACTACTGTAAGGGAGGCTTGCCACGGATAAACAAAATAGTTCATAGACATGTCAGTAGAACAACGTCTAATATTGCAGTAGCTAGTTTCTTTCCCTCCTACTCTGTAGGGCATAAATCAGTCAGAGAAAACTCACATGGTATTTTCTCGACAGCCTCTGAATGTTATTGCCCCATATGCTGTGGGAATTGCTCTGAGTGGTATTGAAGGTAGTATTTAAAGGACGAGTGGTCTCAGGAAGCAGCGCTTTCCTGCCATGACCGCTCGTGCTCCACCACCATCCTATCACAGCACACTTATGATTCACTCCGTGAAAATGTCTTCCTAAATGTAGATGCAATTACTTATAGAACTCTATAGAATGTTGCATTCTCCAAGACTGATTCACAGTCAGATAAGCCTTGCCCTTTGCTTTTATAGGAGAAGGTGTCTGCGACGACTCCGGGGTACGGGAATCTTTGAGGTACGCTACACTTGAGCGCCTTTCACACCACGCTGGAGAAATCACATCAACGTTTTGCTCTAAGCTTTTATAATTTTGTATTACGGCTGGGACAATTAAGTGGTCACATTCAAGTTCAATGTTATCCACATTATCGGGAAATTCCAAACTCAGTTCTTTTCTTTTTTTTGCGCAAGCTCAGCAGTTGAACGCACCAATTTCACTTTTCTATTGTGCAACCAAGATTTGGCCAAATACCTCACATCCCTATCTTTTCGGCTACTGGATGCTCGACGTGCCCAACAGGAGCTGATAGGAAGGTGGAGGAAAAAACTAAGAATAATTTCCTCTGTCTTGAAAAGTAAATAAAAGTAGAATAAAAGAAAATACTGACCTACAAGTCATCATAACTATTGCAATGGAGTCTGGTTACTTGACGGTTCGTCGCCGCCTCATGAACTAAAGTCTGCAGGGCTTACTTGCGGAAAATCCTAAGTCCCCAAGAGAATCAAAGCGCCTCCTCTCAGCTTAATTTCGTTACAAATGGATCGCAGTAATGAACGTTGTGAACAACTTTTTTCCAGTCAAGCCCATCTACATATGTTATAAGCACAACTGTATTCATGAACCTAATTGTGCTGTCTGTGCGAAACAATCAACAAATTACAGATACAAATGTTCTTCGCAATAACTTCAGTGCTAGGGCACATTCTCGCCTTATTTGCTGTTGTTCCGACGGTTTGGACGAGAGTTAGTATCATACTGTTTTTATTATAGCGCACTGAATATTCGCAGTAGAGTTCAGAGGCTCTACTAGAGCAATCTTTTGTCTTTTTCGAACGAGATTTCAGTAGCTGCACGGCAAAATGAGTTAGCTGTCAGCTGTTTGCATCAGCTGACTGTATTTACAACAAACATGTCCCATTCAAATGGAATCAGTCTCTGCAGAGCCACTGGAAACGTTTCTGCTAGCTCACGTTAGGCCACCGGGGCGGTTTTGAGCTTTTATCGCACCCAACATATGTATATGTACGTCTCTCTTCGAACAGACAATGCCGCCCATCGAGTAATTAACTGTTCGAGTCATAGGCTGATGCTCTTTTGAGAAATTTTCCCAGAAAAGTTCCAAACTAGCTAGATTGAATGATGCTGTGACAAGTTACAAGGGAATGGGGGATTAAGGAAGCATCATCACTGGCGAATTGATCTTTTCCTAATTTCTAAACATCAGAGCATGAAAAGAAAGGTTTCGAAGGCTTGTACGGGGAGAAAATAATTCTCAAAACCATAGTGAAAAAACATTCATTATAGAATCTCATTGAAATACTTCAGGCAAAACCGGAGGTCATCTCCAATAATCCCGAGAAAGGAGACATAGTACAACTTTGGAATCTCCAAAAGAATTACACGTATGTTCCCATAGTTCTGAAGCCAACTTGTCACCTTTCCCATCAACATCTATCAGTGTTCCTCCTATTTTAGGAGGGCTTACAATGCCCTGTTCAAGTCGTCAATTAGAAAATGGTATATCACTAACAAAGATGGAAACGTCCTCATACCAGCCATTGTTACTGGGCCATTCAGTGAGCATTTGCAGGAATCAGTAGGAGTGTTGTAGATTCGTACAGAACAGGCACTTCTACACGGTCTCGTCAAACCTTGGGCATGATTTTTCTGTAAAACAATGTTTTTAAGTAGCATATTCGATTCTGACGAACCTCGGCATAATTCCAATATAACTTTATTTTATTCAAACAGAATACGAGGTTAAATATTACATTTCGTCGGCTAACGTTGTGGCGATTATCGCCTTTTCCGGGGCCTACACAGCTGGGAACCAGTCTATGATTTATGGAACCCAATTACATCAGGTAATCGTGTAATTACTAGTTAAATAAAAACCATATCATCCAATTTAGCAGAGACAGCCCACCGGAACGGCAGTATTAGGGTATTTTAGGCAGATCAAAGTTCACGGTTTCCTACATAAGAGATCAGTTGCCGCGTTATTGACACACATTCTCCCCTCTGGTTCCTTTTTGTATGCCTTACCCGACTCCAGAACGCCTCCAGGGCCTTGCGCACGGCTGTCTGGGTTTCGCGCGCCACGACCTCGTCGATTACCTCAAAATCGTCTCCGCTATGAAATCCAAGCCTGTGGCAACCTGAAGCAGTAGACGGCCGTGATTTTGCCATCCCCTCCATATGCTCCCTAACACGTACGTGAAGCGGTCCAGCCCTCTCCCCTATATATTCAACTTCACAATTTTGACAAATGATCCTGTGGACCACACCTTTTACGGCACGGTCTCCGTCTGTGCCACTGGGACAGGCCACACAGTTCTCGGTCGCGCATGTGCAGTAATAGAGACGAGGCGATGTTTTAGGTTGTAGGGAGGAATATCCACAAGGCCAACAGTGTTCTCCAGACCCGGTCTCTTTAGGCACCTCCTTATGGAAGCGCTCAGAGATAAAAGGTATCATGAAGGGGTTTCCTCGTTCAGAACGCCTCTACTATGTCTACTGGAGCCATCATCTTCCGTGGACCGATGAAAATGCGGAGGTAGTTTGTAGCCGCTGAGCTCAGCGATCTTCTGTGCTATTTCCACTGACCCTCCACCGAAATGTTAGCCGACGGAATTGTAATGTTCAAACTCGTGTTCTGTTTGTGAAAAAAAGTTTTGATGTCTTTAAGGTTATTCCGATAGAGTGGCGATTCAAAACGCGCTCTGGCGAATCACGAACAACACTTGTATTCGGTTCATTCAACGTACTGATCAAAAGGACTATGTAGATTTTATTAACGAACGAGGCAAAGGGTGAGTGCCTGTGTGCCTAAAGAGCCAGGAAGGAATTTCAAAAGCAAATCTCCAAAGTAGAGCAAACTCAAAAAAGTATATTCTGAAAAAGCAATTTTAGTTGCTACTCGAGCATCGGACGCATGAAGGGCCGTGCCCCTTTGCATCTCGAATCCAGCAGTAGGGGCACGTAAGTGCATCCTCTAAGATCAAGCCTTCGAAGCCTTCTCGTAAGTAGGCTTTTTCCAGGAGTAGGTTTCCTAATCGTGACGGTCTTTCAGATGCATGAAACCGAGAACTCTGTTACACGAGCTGCTGCACCTTTGTGGCCTGTGGCATGAGCATATGAGATACGATCGTGATAACTACGTTGAGATTCTTTATGAAAATATTCCGCAAGGTTAGTCTGTTCTTTGAAAAGAAAAACGAGGAAAATACCTAAAATGGAAAGTGGAACGAGAAGTGGTACGTATGGACAACGAGCAATGATTCGTTTGGCATGTTCTAAGGATCTGCGGTTCCTCTATTAAAGTGTAGAAGAAATTATAAATCAAAATCTCATTCGAAGGGGTAGGTTTCTTGAAGAAGAATTTAGGAGTTTTGTAGAAATCGTTTGACTGCACTTTTGAGCCTTCTTGTTAAATCTTTTGTTGAAACTAATCTTGCAACTTTTGGTCATACTAGCGAACTATCTGAGCTCAATCAATGATGTATAGGTGAAAACGAATTTGGTTCCTTCAAAGCGAGAAATATTATTGGCCATGGTAACACTGGCCATTCCGATATTAATAGTATTAAGGAGTTGGGATTACGTACATGAGAGCAAATTGGTTTCTTTTCGGTTCGTTTCAAAAGAACAGCCTTCATTGGCATCGTTCACTTTAGAAAATGTTCAGAAGTCCACTATGATTTCGCTAAACTCAGTCCGTCTCAAGCAACTACTTACGACCTACCGTATGATTACAAATCTGTGATGCACTACAGGAAGGATGAATTCGCATTGCCGTCTAAGATCAGCATACGAACTAAAGATCCAAACTACCAGGTGCCTTACCTTATTTTAGGCATTTTGCCTAGAAATTTTCATGCACTAGTATGGCTAGGCTAGTTCCTCAACAAGTTGACTTGCGCTTTCTAAACATCTCTGAACGATGACGCATCAAGGAGTTTGCAGATGAGAACTTTCTCTTGGCTATTTGAACGAATCCGGTCCAAGGGAACAAACTACCGTTTACCAGTCAAAGATTTTGCACTGTGTTGAAGGTTTTGCATCCCAAATCTGTAAACAAATGAAATGTAGAATGGCCGAATGCTAGAGACATCTCAAAACAAGACCATAACTTTGGCCGGCCGAGATAAAATGGGCGTGTGCTCTAGGTAGTAGAGGCACTGCGCAGGATCTATCGAACTACCTTAGACTCGTAATTTTACACTTCGAGAGCATACTCCACAGAGAATGAGATCCTTGGCCATGATAAATTCCAAAAGAAGTCTCCCACCAACAACCAAATTTGCAACTATTTGGCGCTTATTTTGCACATTCACTGAGTACCAGCATTAGCAACGAGAGCAACGAGTACATTATGAGCGTATAATTTGACAATGTGTTGATCTAGGAGCCACTGAGACTATTTTGTTCTAGGATATTATTGGAAATGTTGAAGACGCTTCACCGAACGACTATCTCAAAGTTTGCAAGATCTACGGCTGCAAAAAATGCAATGGCAATTCATGAATTTCACGGAGATTTGTTTCAGAAGCAAATCATATGCGGAGCTGCAATAAAAATGTAGTAGTTCCATTACAAGCTCTTGTTGACACATTCAAAAACAACAAAAAACATACATGAAATCCTTTTTCGCGAGTCATCCAAAATTTCGATGCTTCCAGAATCAGATAAAATGCAGTGCTGTAGCTCATAAAGTGGTGCAGGCTGATTAATTGCTGTGCTCGGACGACTTTTTCGTCTTCTCGCTAGCCCATATCTGACATTGTTCCTTACTATCATGTGTCATTCTCAGTCCTCCATTTCAACAGCACACAGGAAGCCTTTTGTATTTCTTCACCATTTCAAGAGGCTATCTGATTTCGTCCCGACGCAAAGCCTGCTAACTTCCCTGAAATGATATTCGACACCTGACCATGACACCACTCCTGTCGCTGCTGCATCGCTTTCAACAAGCCGTATCTCTCTTTGAAAACTCAGAAACTTGGGACACTTCCTGTTCAGTAGTACTCGTTGCTCTGCCAGGCCGTAATGCCGTTTTTACATCCTCATGTTGATCCTATCTGTCACTAACGGTGAACCATCTGAATACAGTGTATTCATGAGTAGATGGGCGTAGAGCCGATGTTGGATGCATTCAATTTGTGAATGCATTAGATAAGTGCTTTTAGTAGTGAAAGTTTGTTAAGGATAGGACGGTTCCTTGCCTGCATAAGGCGAGCAACACGAATCCATGATAACACACTGCCGCCTGCACTCCTACCAAATTTTAACCGGGTCCAGGTAAACAAGAGTTATGAACTTGTCGTCAAAATTTCTATCGCGCACGCCGCGCCCCCTGTGGGCGGACTCTGGCCCTGCTACTGTCATGAGTGTCCCCATGCTGCCGCTTAAGCTCCTACCAGATTTCAATTCTTCAGCTCCAGGGGAAGAAGAGCTATGAATTTCCGGTGAAACACCCACACACCGACACACGCGCACACAAACACACCGACAAACCAACAGACACACATAGCGAATTATTTATAGTAGGATAGTAGGATAACATACCAGCACTTACCCGTACAACGTGTTGAACCGGTCAGCCGATATCAGCATTGAACGGTTAAGCTGAAAGCTTTACATGATATACCTTGTTTTGGCTTGATGTTTTGTTAACTGCTGCTATATCGCCGCAGTACGCGATGCGAAAGTCTCGCAAGGATGGCGATTTACGGACAATTTAGTCTCGGACGGGACTCGAACTCGTATTTGTCCTTTCCGGGTTCCGGGCTTATATCCCTTACACGACCGAGATCCCACTTGCCCTCGCCTTCTTAATGGCTTATATGCCATAGCTTATCAGCACTTACACGTACAACGTGTTGCGAATATCAGCTCTGAACCGTTACACTGGGAGCTTTACTTGTTATAACTTGTTTTGACTTGATGTTTTTGTCAACTGCTAGTTTATGGCCGTAGTATAGGATCTGAAAGTCTCACAAGGATGGCGACTTGTGGGCAACACTTCGGCCTCGGAAGGGACTTGAACCCGTATTTTGGCTTCCAGGGCATATTTTACTATGAAGCTGCCAGTTTGAGTCAATCACTCCTTGAGGAATGCCAACTGCGGTGTTTCCTTGAACAGTTGGACCAAATTAGATTTCGTGTGATTTTACGGCTTCCTAATCAAACTAACAATTAGCATTAGGAATGTATAAGTAGCCTTGGCCAAAAATCAATCTAATTGTAAGCTCATGTTTTTGTGGTCCTTTCCACGCATACGCAGAAGTGGTAAGACGTATTCAATAGGTGAGTAATATTGCCCCCATACTCGAATAATAGCTGTGCCCACCGTTACAACCCGTAAAAATCAAACCTATATGGAGTTACTAGAGCCTCTCCTCAGCAGTAAGAAGTGAATTGACATTTAGGGCCATCCCCACTGATACTCGTAACGGACTCCAGATTTCAGCTTCCACTATGCACCGACCCCTGCGCACACTGATGAGCATATTCGGTGCAGCTGTGCAGGGTAAGACCAAGTAGCCTGGGAGCGCGACCGAGTATGGCACCACAACCTTGCGCACGATTATGAACCATAGCCTGAAATCTACTTGACAAGTTCCTGATGATCGGAAATTACTCCGAAAAATTAAAGGCTGTTGCGTTGTGAATAGTGGATAGTCCGCGTAAATTGAATACTGCAAACTGCGTAGTAACCGAACAGAGTTTCTAATCATGGTACGGCTTTAACTAGAACTCCCGAGCTAGTTTTTTTTACCCTGGACGAGTGCACTAAACATTCTCAGTGGACTGCCAAAAGGCATTGGAAAGGTCATCCTCACCTTAGTTATGAGCCTCTTTGATGAGTTTTCCCACTGAAGAGGTCAACTTCAACCGATACAACTGCACCACAGCCGTCCCGAAGCTCTGCTTACATCCATTTCTATTTCCCAGGAATTATTTCCGCGTTGATATTCCAGCTGGTAGGTTCAGCAGTGAGGTTGTATCATAACTTTTTATTCACCTTTTTCAGTGAAAGAACAATTGCAATTTAGAGTGTTATACCCTTTAAATGAGATCGAAAAGATATGTACTTGAGAAAGGCACAGAAAAGATCACATGTGTTATATTTTCTATGTCCTATTCTTATATGTAGAAAATCACTTGGCATACATTCGTCTATGATGAAAAGGTTGAAAGCGAATGGAAAACAGATAACGAGAAACAGATCAAATTCCAGAGTAGATTCTTCACGAATTAAAATTTCAAAATAAGCTACAATAAAGTGCAGGCTCGACTCTTGGTCTCTGCGAAAATCAGCGGAGCTTTTGGTACATACGCCGGGGGTGGCTCACTTTTTCTCAANATTCGTCTATGATGAAAAGTCCAGAGTAGATTCTTCACGAATTAAAATTTAAAAATAAGCTACAATAAAGTGCAGGCTCGACTCTTTGTCTCTGCAAAAATCAGCGGAGCTTTTGGTACATACGCCGGGGGTGGCTCACTTTTTCTCAATTCGGCCTGTCGTTTCTGCAGCTCAGCGAGTTTTTCCTGAAACCGTAGATTTGCCATCTCTAACAACAATTTCGACATCTAGTATTGCAGAGGTACTCCCTCAAAGCTTCTTCTCACGAACAAATGACTATAAATGGTCTTGAAATCACAGAAGGCAGGCACTGGTTACCTTCTTGATGTTTTGCTAGTAAAGATCCAGTTTTGGGTGACTTGACAGTGGCTTTAAGGGCCGTTAGCAGGCGCAATTATGTAATAAGGATATATTATAATTTCAAGAAGTGTTCGATCAGCGAGGACCGTCAGCTTCTGGAAAGCCTTACCATTAGAAACGGCAGTTTGAAAGTTATTTTTATAACACAGGGAACTGTCAGAAGTTTGAAAAGTACCTTCCGAAAACCTCCTATGGTCTAGTTCCTTTTTGGACTGCTCTAGATTTCACAGAAATTCTATACAGCGACATAACCCACTACTATGGGCACAGCATGGCCGATTCCCTCATTCTTGCTCATTTTACACTGTAATTGCCAAACGGTTACACCCTGGTACCCTTTTCCTGGCACGAATTCGGGGTCGAAAATGAGGCTCGCTCAGATTGGCCCTCTGCAGTGTCGTCTGACAAGAAGAGATTGATGTATACAAAGAGTGGTGCCTAGTACTGAATTTCTACGAAAACTTTCTCGGCAGATACTTTCCGAACGCTTCAAGGGGGATTCGTTTTTCTGAGATGCCCTGAGTATGACAAAAGCTGGATGGAGGCTATCTTAGTCACTTCAAATCGTCTCTTCACTGTCTATTGATATAGTTTATAAATAACACATTTTTGCAAAAAAATTGCTTATGTTATTCACGATAAGCAAATTTAACCCTTGGTGATGAAACCTTCTGGTCAGTGGTAAATCATGCTCCGACGAGCAGGGTGGATTAAGCTCCGACGAGCAGACATCTCGTTCTTTGAAAAAAGTTTTTACGCCTAGGGCTTACATGGGAGGGGATGTTGAATAATCTGGATTTGGAGTATTCCGCTCGAATTGTCGAGAAAATTCCCACGCAATTTTTCAGAAAGCCTACTGAACTTGAAAACCAAGCTGACCTGCAACTTGGACATTTGAGCTTGATGGCCTTCGAAAGTATTGGACTGCTCCTTGATTTGCTGCTTCAGTGCTTCGATTTCTCGCATCAATGCCGAATCAGAAGATGCTTTCCTGAATGATGTTTGTTTTTTTTTTCATGTATAACAAGCACTATACCTTATCCTCTCCAATCACTCGGATTTCCCATTCGAACTATCCACCTTCACACCAACGACATGTCGTTCTTGTCTTATGGAAGTTTTCCGACCGCAAGGTGGTGTTATGGAAGAATTCTTGGTACTCGTCCCTTATTTTTTCGAGGTCACACAGCAACCTTCTAGCCCCTCACTAGCTCCTCTGCGAATTATCTGCGCAATCGCACTTCTAATAGAAAAATGAGTCTCTGAGTGCCACTTTTTAACGCAGCCGAAACTCGTAAACTACTCAATATGTTGAGAAGCGCTTCCCTTTCAACTTCTTCATCGGCCATGATGGACATAGATTGGGTAGGTTTCACCGACTTTCAGTTTCACCCGCTCGAAAATCAAATCAGACCCACATCGTCTGTTACCCGCTTCTAACACATCAAAACAGATCCTCTGAAATAAATACTATTTAAATGCTAGACTCACAAAAGAGCTGAATCCGGTGAGGTATCACAAGGCTGTGATGGCGATCCTTTTGTCTGAAAAGATGAGCTTTACTGTATCTAAAGTCTTAGGGAATCTTTGATAAGGTTAATGTGAGGTTCACTTCTTTGGTGAGGAATAGAGCAAGCCGAGGTCATGTCATGCCCAAAGCCAGAAACAGTAGATAAATGTATTGAAAAAGGGCAACATACAGGATGGGGCGATCAAGCCGCACGATTCTAGTTATAAAAAAGCACACACACAGATAAACAATTTTAAAGTCATAATTGCGTATTGCAGTCATAGTCATTAAGAACTATGACTGCAATACAATGCACTGCAATACATTTTTTGAAGTGGGGCAGTCAAATGTCGTTCTTCAGAATGGGAGCGATACTTAAAGGCACAGTTCACGATAATTTTGAGGTACCCATTTTTATTCGAAAAGCAGAAGTATAGATTGGGAATAGTTCATCGTAGCGAAAGAAGCGAGAGAATTCGCCGCTTTTGAGAAAAATATGGCTCCTCAAAAGTAGAGAAAATAGGAGTTGGACGAGATTGCCATGGCGGAAATAACATGGAATACGTATTCGTACGAGATTTCAGTTGTTGAAATTGCACAAAGAGCTGACTACATCGAGCCAGAACTGTACAGAACTATCTTTCACTGTCGCTATGGGTCATGACAAGTTGTTTGAACTTCCAACATGAGTTCCGTTGTGTTCGGTGCAGCGTCTCCAATCCGTTGAAGCTCGTCCGAGGATACACACGATACAATCTTTGAGCCTTTACAGCGCTCTAACTAGGCCGTTTTCCGTTCTTATAGCGCCAGGGGGGGGGNGGGGGGGGGCCTCGAACTCATCTTATAGGGAAATCTCAGAAATCATTTTTACCATGAATTAAGCCTTCGATTATCGTTTTAGATCTCCACGAATCCCACAACTCAAACTCCCTTACATTTCTGATTCTTCTAATGTCTTTCATGTAGTAACTGACGCTGATAATTACTGATAAAAACCATCGCAATCACAAGTTTTGATGTAGAAATTACATTCTGAAAGCGAGTTCAAAGCGAAACATTAAACATTTATCGAATTTCATTTATTTGTAGAAGAAGTATTGAACTTTAATAGCAATCAATTTGAAGGCATTACGTCTTGTATATCCTCAAGGGAAAATAACTTGGATGAATTCATACCTCTCTTTTACTAGGAGAACTGTGACAAGTGGAGACGCCTTACCTGATTCTTCCTTATTGGAATAACTTCTGCTTGCTCAAGCTCATTCCTTAGCCATGTATGAACTTTGTCGTCTTTGTCCTCTCGTATAACGGGTGCGGAGGCGCCTCGAAGAAAAACTTTGCGAGACGTTGACGCTGCCAAGCTGAACGGAGTATAAATCAGTTGTTGCTGCCGGAGGTGCTCACCCCAACAACTATTTCTGCTTACGCTTCATACGTGTCCACTAGCACATATGTATTACCGCCACAGACATGGATACTCGATAGACGGATCTCCTTCTCAGAGTCACCGCTGTCCAACCTCAAATTTCTTTTTTACTACTTTGTTTAATGATTTAAAAATCCCTATAATTACCTCAGAATAAGTGAAGGCAATGTTACAACATCATCTAGGGTAGGATCAACATCCTTCAGTCTCCTCTTTGCACCCCATCGAGAAAACGTTGATCTCATGGATTCGTCACTAAAAATGGGCATCGATTTGCAACCTGCCAAGAGAATATTGAAGCGCTGCTTGAGTTGCTTCCTTATGTCTTACCATTTAGGTTCTTCACTTCGTTTTTCGTCCACCATTTTATGAGGACATTTCAAACCCCAGAAGTAGAGTTCATGGTCCGTGGTTCCCACCAATGAGTATCCGTCACCGCAAGCCAGTTTCTGAAAATGTTAGCATGTACAATGAAGACGTAATCATTTCATGGTTTCGATTTATCTTATTCGTCATCTTCCGTTGCTTTGAACATCTTTTTTGAAAGTGAAATAGGGGTGCCCGGGATGTCTAATTACCGACACCCTACCGAGCCTACTAACAGATCTCACTTTCGAATAGCGTTTCTGGCTATAATAGCTGGTGAAAAGGCGAAAAAAAAACTTGCTTGTGATGGATAAAAAATATTTTAAAAAATTTGGAACAAAAAGAATTCATAAAAATCGGAAATAAAATAGAAAGAAATGTGCATGTCCTGGAGAGCAACAAAGCTCCTCAGCAGAGATGTCTTTCGGTTTATTTAAAGAGTGCCATTTATTTTTAGGGAAATGGAATGCTGATCTTTTCTCTGCTAATGCCAATCATCGCTGCATTCCGTGATGCCAACACTAGGGGTCTGGGAACTTCTCCCTGAACACGGCGTCGCACACGCCGCACCCGCCGCGTATCGCAGGTTTGCGATGGAAGGTTGGAGCACGCAATTGGTGAGGTAGGAAGTCCTTTAATTATTTGAATTGGCTGGCCGCTCTTTTCAATTCCAATGCGGTCTTAATCGTCGTTTATATAGGAGGAGTCATTTTAATTAATCAAGTCTAATAAACATGAAAACGAAAAAGAAACAGAAGAAAAAACGATCAAATCCAAAAAAAAAACAAGGCAGTCAACGAAAAATATCGCGTCTTATCGATTAGCGGTGAGGCGGGGTGAATACGGTAATTGCAGTGGCAGTTGCCGCATGCCGCAAAGGAGAATGCCGCAATCGGGGAGAAGTTCCGTTACCCCAACACTAGCATGAAAGTGCTGAGATGTGTGCAGAAACTCCGCCCTTGAAGTGAACTCGAACACGAGAATTGCTTTGTAAGCATTTTTATCCTCGTACCTTACAACACAGAACCTCCACCAGCTTCCTGATGGTATATTTATCATAGCTCATTGGCAATCACGACGAAGATGAAGCCGAGTGGCGCTCCATCACTCACTTCGTCCTAGGGATAAATCTCGCAATGGTACAACTACCAATAGACTTCGGCCAGTTGACAGGCTCGTCTGGGAGAACCTGACTTGTACATCGGCTGGCCACTGCAATTCATTGTGGAAGGTAACCCATCGAAGAGACAGAACACAAGACCGTTCTGCCAAAACTCTGTGTCATTGTTACGCTGAACACTTTGTCGACTGAACATCAAAAACACTGTAGGAGTAAGGCACAAACCCAAAATACCCTTATCTTTGGAATGGAAATCAAATACTTCAATAGAAAAGGAATGCTCTTTTCGCTTTTGGGACTTTTTAGAATTCTTGATGTACTTGTACTAGGCATAAATGTAGTAGACAACCCACCGAACATGCCTTGGTAAGAAGCGTTTTTACTGGCCGCAAACCACATTGAGGCTGTGAGTTGCCCAGACCCAATTCGAAGTTCGTATTCCTACCCATGAAGTACACTTCACCAGAATCAAGGAGAACTGTAAAGAAACTAATTATTTTTATGATTCAGTGAAAATGGTCCACCGGTCAAAAAGCTCATCGTGCTAGATAAATAAAGGTCTTCTTATTGAAAGGATAGTTGGGAGTACCTCCAGTGTGGAATTCCCCAAGGTGCACATCGATTACGCGATTTGGAAAAGCTTTGACTATCGTTGGCACAAGTATATTGGAAAATTTATCCTGAAAAAAAGTTTTTTCTAAAAAAGTTGTACAGCTCACAAAATATAACCTCACAATACAAGGGTGAACCTTTCGTTCCCGTGTGAAGAAGCCCTGACGCTGAGCCAAATTCAATTTGTTGTAGTGATTGTTACCCATAGCAAGTAATCTACCATCCTCGGTCAATAAAGCTGAGGCATTTATACCGGCTCGACAACTGGTTACTCGAACGCCTTCAACGACACAACTCTGGAAGCACTCGTTTTATTCGGTACGATTTTGACACCACTATTACTGATTAGCTTACCTTTGTAGGGGTGGTTACCCATTCAGATTTGCCTGTTCCCAGTCGACCATCTTCACCATTTCCCCATACATATATGTCGCCTTCTTCTGTTAACACCATACAGTGCTCCATTCCACATACTAATTCCGAAATATGAACCCTGAATTGGAGTAGTAGTTGTCAGGAGCAGTTCCGAAGAGTCACTTAAATAACTGTGCTCTTCACCCATCACAATAGAGCGAGCACTCGAAGTGATCAGTCAAACATCTGAAGCAACCCATACTTTCAGAGTTTCCAGAAAAAAAGAGGCAAAATCACTTGTAGAAGTGATTTTGAATCTGAAGTTTCGGGACGATAGCTAAGGAGCTTACCGCAATAAATCGTCAAGCAGCGTTGGTCGAGTGACATCCTCATTGCCGCCCAGCCCTACCATACGGGCATCGCCACAAGCAAGAATAGTTCCACGATCGCAACGCACCACACTGAAAGATTTACTCCTGACAAAATTGACCATACAGTAAAAATGGTGGGCTACTATAAAATTAAGTGAATTAGAAGGAAGGGTAAGACGCTGGGCTGGAAAGGGACATACTTTGCCTTCAGGTTGACCCACGGATAGTTATACCTTAGCTTCTACTGGATCCCATGAAATGCCTCAACTTCAATGGTGTCACTTGACCCAAAGAAATTCACGAAAAAGTGAAGGCCGTGTAGATATTCCCTATAGCCCTGACATTACACCAACGGATTATCCCCCTTCCACTCCCTCCATAAGCTTCTTCGAGAAAAAAAAGAAAACATGTGAACTCAACATTTTAGTACCCACATCCAAATTCTCCACTATAGGGTAATGGAGTTCAGTGAAATAGCTGAAAGGACAACTACCCAAGCGTTGAAATACAACAGTGATGGGTATCTTGTTGGATAAGTATGTTTGAGAAAAAAAAAAGTAAAAACGAAAAGTACCCATTGTGGTTCAGAAGGTGTGTATGTACCATTTTAATACTTCAAAACCAACCTGAGAATAGCCGCAGCCTTTAGCTACGTTCCCATGCCGTCAACAGAACACTTACCTAAAGCCTGATCCAACGCCAATAGAGAGGACGTCTCTTCCTCTAAGGGACACGACTTTCTCTGGGGTTGATCTGGAAGTTTTACTAAAGTCATCTACTTTGGAACATCAAGAGCTTCTGGATAACGTACCGTGGAGCAGTGTCGCCGAGGCCCAGTTGCCCATGGGCATTGCTTCCCCATGCAAAAATTTCGTTATCATAGCTGAGAACCATAGCATGTGTACGACTGATTGCCACCTACAACGTTCTATTACTATTTATTAAACCTCATTATTTAAATTAAACTCAATTTTGCTGCACGAATGACCTGTGCCCTTTATTCTGGAAACTGTGTAGTAGTTAAATTTGTAAGCGAGGCTGTATTTCAGTCAAATTCCAATTCCCTTACTTCGTGAGAAACGTCGTTGTGGTTTCTGATTATTTGAATAGTTGTGAAAATTTTCAGAAAAAACATCTTGAAAATCACCTGTTTAATGGCAATCCTCTTGGGGAGACCTTCCACAGGTTGCATAGTTATGGTTCCAGGATCCAAAGAGTACAGGATAGAAGTAGTTGTATGATTTGATGAAGGCGAAATGACTGGCGCAGCAGATACCGGAGGACGAAGCATCTACAACTCGTACGATTACTGCATATTACTCTGTTGATAATCTAATTGAATCCTACTCGCAGTGCTTCAGCAGCCCGTGGACGAGCTTCAGGGTCGTGCTGAAGAAGTTCCCGAATCAACAGCTTGATTTCTGACGAATATGGACCACGGACAGGGGCATATGTACCCTGGAACTCTTATATTTTATAGCATTTGATTTTAATTTTATTTTAAATGTATTTGCAAAAAGTCGATTTGGATCAATTTGGTGAACAGACCGTCATAATTTTATTGACGAGAGCTGGCAAATTTTCGCCTTCGAATGCCTTCTGTAGACACACCATTTCGTAGAGGAT